>APFE031678549.1:0-17341 GCA_000404065.3 Pinus taeda | reverse complement strand
TGTTAGTTGAAGATGCACGGTGGATGATGGCATACTGAACACCATTGGAGATTTATGCATAGTTGGAGACGCATATTTCTTTCTTGCTATTCTGCTTGAATAAAGAACATGAGGTTTTTATCAAAATCTTATAAAAAAACAATGTGTTTTCAAGATTTTGTTTCTATGATTGAAAATGTCATACCTTAGCTAATTAGGGTCAAAATCAAATCAATCAAAAGCCTAGAGTTCCTAGGATTCCATATCTGACAACATAATTAAGTTCATTGAGATAAAATCAAAATTTAACCAAAAGCATGGGGATTTTAAGATTTCATTTCTGTGGTGTTCCGCACCTTCTATCTATTGGAATTTTTAAAAACTTTTGCCTCCAGGATAGGCCAAGTGGTAGACAGAATGGGCGTCTTGCTCAAAATTGGGGGCATAGTGGGAACCCAAAATAAAGAACAGGAGAATCCCCAATGTATCCCCCACGGACCCATTCCCCCGAAACTTAAAATAGAGAATTGGGACGTATTTGGAAAAGGAATGCTTTCTTTCTATGATGCTGATGCAGAAGGGAGTAGATGTGCATGTCGTGTGTCCGTATTGAAATCAAAAGCATCAGGTTCTTAGATTTCGTTTCTCTGATTTAAAACACCATAAATAAGCTCATTAAGATCATAACAAAAATTTCATCAAAGACATGAGGTTCTTAAGGTTTCGTTTCTGTGATTGAAAATGCCATAATTAACCTTGTTACAAACAAAATAAAAATTTAATAGAAAAATATTTTGTTTCTGTGATTAAAAACGCCATAATTAAGCTCAATAAGATCAAAATCAAAATTTAATCAAAAGCGGGGTTTTGAGATTCTGTTTCTGTGATTGAAAATTATATAACTAAGCTCATTAAGATCAAAACTGTACTTTAATCAAATGCAAGATTTGGTTTCTGTTATCGAAAACACTATAATTAAGTTAATTAGATCAAAATCAAAAACATGGGGATGTTAAGGTTTCGTTGCTGTGATAGAAAACACCATAATAAAGCTCATTAAAATCAAAATCAAAATTTAATCGAAAGCATCCCCAAAATCAAAATTTAATCGAAAGCATCCCCAACACATACAACTAGATAGATATGGTGGTTTTTGTTAACAGCATCTTTTTTTTTTGTTTCGCTAAGCTGCCCAACTCAGCTATGGCTTTTTTCTAATACAAATATTACCCATTTCTATTTTACATCTCTGTGTGTAACATTGCTGTCATTGAAACTGCCTTAAGGTCAGAGCTATAATTGAAACACACCTAGAATTGTGATTGAAACAAAACAAAAAGCCTATTCTCCCAGAATCATGTATTGTGTTTAATAAAAAATATTTAAATATGGCTTCTCACCAAAAATTACTCAAAAGAATCAAGATTTTGAGTTTTCTTCTCTGTGATTGAAAGAAAGCATGGAGCTCATTATGATCGAAGTGTCCTAAGGTAATTGAAATAAACCTCAGATTGCAATTATATCAAAATGCCTATTCTCCCAGATTAAAAATCAAAATGCAATAAAGAACATGTGGTTTTTATCAAAATCTAATAAAAAACAATGTTTTTTCAAGATTTTTTTTTCTATTATTGAAAATGTCATACCTAAGCTCATTAGGGTCAAAATCAAATCAATCAAAAAGCTAGAGTTCCTAGGATTCCATATCTGACAACGTAATTAAGTTCATTGAGATAAAATCAAAATTTAACCAAGAGCATGGGGATTTTAAGATTTCATTTCTGTGGTGTTCCGCACCTTCTATCTATTGGAATTTTTAAAAACTTTTGCCTCCAAGATAGGCCAAGTGGTAGACAGAATGGGCACCTTGCTCAAAACTGGGGGCAGAGTGGGAATCCAAAATAAAGAAGAGGAGAATCCCCAATGTGTCCCCCACAGACCCATTCCCCTGAAACTTAAAACAGAGAATTGGGATGTATTTGGAAAAGGAATGCTTTCTTTCTATGATGCTGATGCAGAAGGGAGTAGATGTGGATGTCATGTGTCCGCATGGAAATCAAAAGCATCAGATTCTTAGATTTCGTTTCTCTGATTTAAAACACCATAAATAAGCTCATTAAGATCATAACAAAAATTTCATCAAAGACATGAGGTTCTTGATGTTCCGTTTCTGTGACTAACAATGCCATAATGAAGCTCACTAAGATAACAATCAAACTCGGGCGTTCCAAAGATTTGGTTTCTGTGATCAAAAACACTATGAGTTTAAACTCATTAAGATCAAGATTAAAATTCAGATTCTTGAAATTTAGTTTCTATGCTTTTCACCAAAAATATGGCTTTTCACAAAAAGCCTATTCTCCCAGAATCATGTATTGTGTTTAATAAAAAATATTTAAATATGACTTTTCACCAAAAATTACTCAAAAGAATCAGGATTTTTAGTTTTCTTCTATGTGATTGAAAGAAAGCATGGAGAAAGCATGGAGCTCATTATGATCGAAGTGTCCTAAGGTAATTGAAATAAACCTCAGATTGCAATTATATCAAAAGCCCTAATGAACCTCGGGGTTGCTGGCTGAGTATTTAAATTCCAGGTTTGATGACCACGCTTTGTTTCCGAAGCTGAATCATTACCAGTATACCCTGTCCCAGAGCTGGCTCTGGGGCTGAGTCCACACAAGAACAGGGGACGCTCACTGTGCTTGGTCAGGATGAGATTGGAGGGCTGCAAGTGAGGTGAAAGGATGTAGAATGGATTGAAGTAAATCATGGATATTTTGATTAGCTTGTTCTCAAAGCGTTTCCCTTTGGTTTGGTTTCATGAGAGTTCAGCCTTTCAGAGCATGATGAAGGCAAAGCTACCGTGTAAATGAGTTCAGCCACCAGTATTATTGTGTTTAAAACTTTACTATTGAAGAAGGAAACCACAATTCATTTCCATTTTGAAGGGCTACGATGCTTTTTAAAATTTTTAAAAAAATTGCATTTTTACTTTTGTATCAGGGAGATGTTTAGTCCCAATTTTTTTCTGTACCCACATTTTTCCATCTCATACTGACCTTCGTAATTATTCAATACGGCATCACCATTAATGGAAGTGATCACATTCATGCCTTGTCTTTTAATTTGTAATCTCCATTGAGAGGACTGTCTCCAATCCATAAACATTAGTCCTACTTCTAAAGGTTTGAAACTCTTCTGCATTCTTTGTCTACTGTAGATTAAAATTGTTATCAAACACCTTGCCACAATAGAAGATTGGCTTCCGGCACCATCATTATATTCTTATAATTTTTGAAGCAGAACTGATCAGATTGTGGAAGGTCCTTTGTGCCCCATTCACGAGCCAATCTGTTTCGCTCTTCGGAATACAAACAGAGTTATATTTTAAAATTTGACGACGAGTCCTTTCTTGTAAATTTTGAAGCAGGCCCAATCAGATTGTAGAAGGTCCTTTGTTCCCCATTCAATAAGCCAATGGGTTTTGCTCTTCGGAATGCAACCAGAGTTATATTTTAAAGTTTGACAGAGTCCTTTGTCCCCTTTTATAAGTATCATTTCATTTTCTACTAACATACAATTTCCTTCACCATACTAATCACCTTACTTGAGTCTCTTTCCGGGATTCCATAAACATGGCTTCCATGTCTCTGTTTAAACAAATCTTCAGTACCAGCACTAGAAATTGGATAGATTTTTCCAGAGTTAACGCAAATCAACAAATAGCCGAGAATTACCAACTTTAAATGGTAGCGAATAAATCCCCACCCCAATTTCTTGTCCTTAAGTATTCCGAGGCTTTATCAAACTAGGCTTGAAAAAGTCTCTGCAGGTAATATTCTCACTAGTATAACAACCCTTTAAATTGGGGTTTCTTGAGATCTGACTTTTACTACTGAATGGTGCATTTGATATTTCTCTTTCAATACTGAATGTTGCATGAGAATCTAAAGCCGAGCTTATTATCAAACAACATTGTTAGTTGTCACTGCTCCATTTCGATTTTCAAGCCTCAATGCCAGATATTGTTTTTTCAAAAGGAGGATGGTGTTTAACAAAAGAGCCATTTATCATTGCTTTTTTGGTCAGTTGTAGGTAAACACAAGTCTCCATGTCTCATAGTTGAAGATGTGCTCCAGAAATTATTAATGTACCAGCAGCAACGCTTTTACTCTATAAAATTGACTGAATTTCAATGCATTAATTGCTGATATATGCCCTCTCAATGCATACATTTTAGAGAGCAAAGCTAGTGTCACAATTAGGCTTTTGTGCATTTGTTCAATCAATGTAAGCAAGGACCGGTTGCCTATCCTTACTGATATTTGCTTCTCTCCATGGAAGCCTTTAAATATAGCCCACAAGCCGATCGCCATTTCCAAGCATCAGATTTTCAAGCTAAAAAGCATCATCAAATATATGTACTCCAGTCCATCCTGACCCAACCAATCCCTGTAATTTATTATGAACTTGAATTCGGATAAAAGAGTTACACGGGACAACGTAACCGGTAGATGTTGATTGCCTGCCATTTTGAAAATCATAATTTGTCTTAATGATTTTCATGCAGTCCTCCACATCAAAATTACCAAAAAAGATGAATACCTTATGGATTCTTGACCTTTTTTGTAACTTGCTACTGTGTAGATATTGCTATAATGCTAGAGTGAAAAAGAAAACAATGAAACCATCAGAAGTTTTAAGTTTTTAAGAGGCCAAACAAAATCCTGCTATTAGAACACAAGATTTTTCTTATTTTTCCCATGCTAAGTCTGCTTATATTAATAATAAATCTTATCAAGGCCATTGGAAAGGTCAACCCATACTCTATGCTGTTTATGCTGTTTGAAAGTGGCAATAAGCTGGTACATTCTCTATTTTTCTTTTTGCTTCTATGGCCGAAAAGTAGCAGCCAGGAAATGGTCACATTTTTTTCTTGACATGTAATACTAATAATCCTTTAAAGAGAAATAAGAAGAGTGGTGTTATATGTTTAAAGGAAACCTTTGCAGCGGGAAAACCTCTCCAAAGTCTACAATCATGTTGGATTCTCACCATTGAAACATGTCCCGGTGCCCACATCGCACCATTAAATCTAGTTTATAACACTATCAAATATATTATTGTATTTCAAACAATTAATTGTGATGAAATTAAATCTAGTTTATAACACTATCAAATATATTATTGTATTTCAAACAATTAATTGTGATGAAATACTAAGCATTTTAGTTATTAAAACTTGTGAATCATGATTTATTCAAAAATGGGTGTCATTGCTGCGATGATGTTGTACCAAAAAGTTATTACATTGACTTATATAAGGATATTTCTCCAATACTGTGTAACATAGCAAAGCCTAATTAGATTGCAGCATATTGATCTTTTCACTTTGACCAACCTGCAACCAAGACAGATCTCATATATACAGTTCCAAATTCAAACAATGATTTACATCAATTAAGTCGGTCTGCTGCTGCTCCCACGTGTCCATGCTCCAGTCCTCTGTATTGGCCTGCATTCCAGGATTTTAAAATAAAAGAATACATAGTCCCAATCCAAAGCCTTTAGCAAGTTTTCAGCAATTGGGAACAAAAATTATCTTTTAAATGCCAAATAAACACTGTAAACAGATTACAGGGCGCTTTTACCAACGCTGAAACAAATCAGATCTGAGCTGGGTCTGGTCGGATGTCTTTCAAAAGACCAACCACCTGCTGCATAGAGGGACGCTTGGAGGGTGACTCTGCAATGCAGAGATACCCAATTCTCAAAGCATCCAGCATTTGGGTTGTGGGAGCAGAATTGGACAGTCTTGTGTTCAGTGCACTAACGCCATGGTTTTCTTTCATCAGAGAACGGACCCAATCAACCAAATTCCCTTTGAATCCACCAGGAAAACCACCATCAGAAGCCCTTCTGCCCGTGACCAGTTCTAATAATACAACCCCAAAACTATAGACATCGGCCTTTGCACCTTGATTAAAAGTGTCAAGAGATTCAGGAGCAGCATACACAGAATTTAGGATTTCCGGGCGGGCTGATACTTTTAAAAGGTCTTTGATCCCGGATTCAGCCACACGGGATTCAAAATTGTCATCTAACAGCACATTAAACGGTGTCAGGCCTCCATGAACGATCGGCGAGGATGACCCATTGTGGAGAAATGCAACCGCTCTGGCGATTCCTAGGGATATTTTGTGCCTGGTAATCCATCCCATGCGTTCCCCGAAAACTGCAGTCTCTTCGGAATAATTAACCTTGTTACAAACAAAATAAAAATTTAATAGAAAAATATTGTGTTTCTGTGATTAAAAAAAGCCATAATTAAGCTCAATAAGATCAAAATCAAAATTTAATCAAAAGCGGGGTTTTGAGATTCTGTTTCTGTGATTGAAAATTGTATAACTAAGCTCATTAAGATCAAAACCATACTTTAATCAAACGCAAGATTTGGTTTTTGTTATTGAAAACACTATAATTAAGTTAATTAGATCAAAATAAAAAACATGGGGATGTTAAGGTTTCGTTGCTATGATAGAAAATACCATAATAAAGCTCATTAAAATCAAAATCAAAATTTAATCGAAAGCATTCCCAACACATACAGCTAGATAGATATGGTGGTTTTTGTTAACAGCATCTTTTTTTTTTGTTGGGCTAAGTTGCCCAACTCAACTGTGGCTTTTTTCTAATACAAATATTACCCATTTCTATTTTACATCTCTGTGTGTAACATTCCTGTCATTGAAACTGCATTAAGGTTAGAGCTATAATTGAAACACACCTAGAATTGTGATTGAAACAAAACAAAAAGCCTATTCTCCCAGAATCATGTATTGTGTTTAATAAAAAATATTTAAATATGGCTTTTCCCCAAAAATTACTCAAAAAATCAGGATTTTGAGTTTTCTTCTCTGTGATTGAAAGAAAGCATGGAGCTCATTATGATCGAAGTGTCCTAACGTAATTGAAATAAACCTCAGATTGCAATTATATCAAAAGCCCTAATGAACCTCGGGGTTGCTGGCTGAGTATTTAAATTCCAGGTTTGATGACCACGCTTTGTTTCCGAAGCTGAATCATTACCAGTATACCCTGTCCCAGAGCTGGCTTTGGGGCTGAGTCCACACAAGAACAGGGGACGCTCACTGTGCTTGTTCAGGATGAGATTGGAGGGCTGCAAGTGAGGTGAAAGGATGTAGAATGGATTGAAGTAAATCATGGATATTTTGATTAGCTTGTTCTCAAAGCGTTTCCCTTTGGTTTGGTTTCATGAGAGTTCAGTCTTTCAGAGCATGATGAAGGGAAAGCTACCATGTAAATGAGTTCAGCCACCAGTGTTATTGTGTTTAAAACTTTACTATTGAAGAAGGAAACCACAATTCATTTCCATTTTGAAGGGCTACGATGCTTTTTAAAATTTAAAAAAAAAATTGCATTTTTACTTTTGTATCAGGGAGATGTTTAGTCCCAATTTTTTTTCTGTACCCACATTTTTCCATCTCATACTGACCTTCGTAATTATTCAATACGGCATCACCATTAATGGAAGTGATCACATTCATGCCTTGTCTTTTAATTTGTAATCTCCATTGAGAGGACTGTCTCCAATCCATAAACATTAGTCCTACTTCTAAAGGTTTGAAACTCTTCTGCATTCTTTGTCTACTGTAGATTAAAATTGTTATCAAACACCTTGCCACAATAGAAGATTGGCTTCCGGCACCATCATTATATTCTTATAATTTTTGAAGCAGAACTGATCAGATTGTGGAAGGTCCTTTGTGCCCCATTCACGAGCCACTCTGTTTCGCTCTTCGGAATACAAACAGAGTTATATTTTAAAATTTGACGACAAGTCCTTTCTTGTAAATTTTGAAGCAGGCCCAATCAGATTGTAGAAGGTCCTTTGCTCCCCATTCAATAAGCCAATGGGTTTTGCTCTTCGGAATGCAACCAGAGTTATATTTTAAAGTTTGACAGAGTCCTTTGTCCCCTTTTATAAATATCATTTCATTTTCTACTAACATACAATTTCCTTCACCATACTAATCACCTTACTTGAGTCTCTTTCCGGGATTCCATAAACATGGCTTCCATGTCTCTGTTTAAACAAATCTTCAGTACCAGCACTAGAAATTGGATAGATTTTTCCAGAGTTAACGCAAATCAACAAATAGCCGAGAATTACCAACTTTAAATGGTAGCGAATAAATCCCCACCCCAATTTCTTGTCCTTAAGTATTCCGAGGCTTTATCAAACTGGCTCTATCAAACTTTGGTGGATGAATGAACGCAGGAAGAGGCGGCCGATAGGAGGTTATTAGGGCCCTTTGTTTTGGATTGGGACGCGCCCAACTCGCAGGACGTGGTTTTGCGGAGATTGTATGAGCAGGAGGAAATCGCCATAACTGCATTGCTTGATTCCAATTCTTCTGAGGAGAACGACGCAGGTGAAATTCTTCCCAGGGCCGTGTTGATGAAAGCCTGCATTACAAAGCCTGGGACCACTTCACTTCTCCACTTCAATTGCCGGTTGCAAGGTTACGGGAATGACGCTGTAATCAATCTCCTCTCCTACCATCCGTCGACCCAGTCTCCGGCATTCTGGTACGCCTTGCTCCGCCCGTGTCTCTTCCCTTGGCCATTGATCTGACGGTTGAGATTGGCTTAATCGTCTAACATCTAATCCTGTGGTGCATAAAATGACAGGTAAGCAATGAGGAAAGTTGGTTTCAGAGGGAAACGCCTTACGGCGTAAATATAAAAATATATAAAATATGATTATTATTATTATATTAATAATAATTATTATTATATTAATTAATATTTTAATTTAATACTATTATTTAATTTTAATTATTCAATTTATTTAATTTATTATATAATAATATTAATTGATAATCTTAGTAATATTATTAATAATAATAATTTTAACTATAATGATTTTAAGGTGATGATAAAAATATTAACAATAATTACATATTAAATATTATTGCTCATTAAGTTTATTATAATCTTTTTAAATAATTATTTTGTTATACTAATAAATAATAATTATTATTAGGAATATTATTATTAATTAATATTTTTTCTTGTAAGTTTGGCAGGACCTTTTTATTCATTTCACTTCAAAAATGGTAAGTTACAATCAGAATCAAATGGTTAGATGGCCTCAACCTGCCAAGAGGGAAATCAGATATGTTTGTCACCTAACTATATGATAAGTCATCCAAAAAAAAAATATTATAAGTCTGTCAAGCCATGCTAGATATGTTTGATTGTCCTTATACTTCCTATATTCTAAATAATTGAAAACATACTTTTAAATTTGTAACCGATGCATATATTATAAGACAAAATAAAGATCAAACCATCAAAGGATTAATGACTAATCATCAAATGAGTCCATGAGAGCAAGATCCTTCGCATTAGAGCCTGGACGGTCAGCTTGTTGGATACATGGAAGATGTTGCTCATTGTGTCTAAGGCGACCATTTTTCTTTTGAAGTTGAAATTGAATCTACTGTAAATCCTTGCTAAAATCCGAGAGTCATTGTCCTTATACTTCCTATATTCTAAATAACTGAAAACATACTATGAAGTTTGTAATTGTTGGCATATATTATAAGACAAAATAAAGATCAAACCATCAAACGACTAATGACTAATCATCAGATGAGTCCACAAGAGCAGGATCCTTCGCATTAGAGCTTGGAAGCTTAGTTTGTGGGATACACAGAAGATGTTGCTCTTTGTGGCTAAGGCGGCCATTTTGCATTTGAAGTTGAATATGAATCTATTGTAAATCCTTGCTGAAATCCGGGAGCCGTTGAGAGGTCGAGGGTGATCCAAAGGGGATGTGCTTCAAGGCTTTAGCCAGAAGGTTCTTTATCATCCAATACAAATGTACAATTTGTTTGTACTGAGTAGACCAAACGCAACAGTGATCGGGGTCAGGCACTAGGGCCTGCCAGTCTCCTAGGTCAATTTCCATTACACTAGCTCGCTGATTGAGTTCTATTTCCCACCCAACTACAAGCTAACGAACCTAAGTTGAGTTGTCCTCGTGGTAAGTAGTGGTAGCCTCCTTTCCGATGTAAGAGGTTGATTTTTGACCTCGAGCTTTACCAATCTGAGACCAGGCTTTCCAACCCTCATGAGTTTCCATATGTCGCTTAACCACGACTGCAGGAACCCCGGGCGTGATTGCTCTTCCCTGAGGTAACACGTGCCATGACCCAAAAATGACTGCAAACTCTAGCAATAACTTACTCTAACCCCAAAAGTAGACCTAAAGTGAGCCTACACCCGTGAGATTGATGCTTCCCAGTGCCACACCTAAATGAGATACCTATCATATTATCAATGCATGATGGCCAAAAACTAGAAATAGACCACCAACTTACCCTACAACAAACAATGTACTGGGAATGAAGCCAGTCCTAGGGCCTTGAACCATATTCCCAACCCTGTCATGAATAGTTGAGGGCAGAGGGTTCAGATGAACAATCCACATTTTTAAACCATATAAACCCAAATCCATAACAACAAACATTTAGAAAAATACTTGTGTCGTTGCACCAGAAACATGAACAAAAAAAAACTACGAGTGGTATAGTTTCCTTGCCCATATAGTGCCCATGTGTGAAAGAAAAATACCATAATACACAGAGACAAGAGTACAGAAGACAAAGAAACCCTCATACAAATCCTCAATTGACATGCAAAAATCTCAATGGTACTTCCACCAAACCTTTAACTTTGCAACAAAGTTGTTCCTCCAAGAAACAAGTAGCAAGATGTAAATATCCACGGGAGTAGAGTAATGAGAACTGAGATAAAGAACATACTTGAAAAGCAAGACTAGATCAGAATTTAAGTTGACCAACTCCTGGTGGAAGACCATAAGGAGCGCCACCCTAGATCCACAACTTGTCGGAGGCCAACCCAGATCTGAATTAGCATTGCAAATAGAGAACTTACTTACCTCAACAATGAAAAAGCCAGAGAACTCTGCCATTATAATCTCCCTACCACCTTATTGACATTAAATGGTTGCATACGTAAAGCCACCACTCCATGTGCCTCGTGCTTGTGGAGGGTGGTAGCTTGTCACCTTTCAACCTTCATCATTACAACATGGTGTTCACGGATCCCGATCCTTCTAGCTCACGCCCCAATCGGGGATATTATTAATTAATATTACTGCTAGTATCAATTAATAATTAATTAGTAAATAATTAAATAATAACAAATAATTTAATAGTAATGAATAATTTAATATTAAATAATAATATGAACCTTAGATTAATAAACCAAAGGAATTCATAATATAAACCCAAGGGAATAATAAACCTAATGGATTAATACTAAAAACCCAAGAGATTAATAGTACTAAAAACCCAAGGGATTATAAACCCAAGGAAGTAATATTAAACATAATGGTTTAATATTATAAACGCAAAGTATATAAACCTTAAGATAAATACTATAAATGCTAAAATAAACATGGTTCAACATGATTTACCATGGTTGATTTTCATATTGAGACAATCCTTGTCACAATGCGATGTTGGACCATAGTTGACCATGGTTGACCATTTTTTATTTTTGTTTTGAGACAATCTTTGTCATAGTGTGACATTGCATTGGACCGTGGCTGACCATGGTTGACCATGATTATAAACCCAAGGGATTTATATAAAAACCTATTATTAATATTATAAACTTTATGAATAATATTATACCCTAAGAATATGAACTCTTAGATTAATATACTTAAGGGAATAATAAACCCAAGGGATTAATACTAAAACCCGAGGGGATTATAAACCCAAGGGAATACTATTAAACCCAAGAGATTAATATTATAAACCTAAGGTACATAAAACCCAAGTTAAATATTGTAAACCCTAAAATAAACATGGTTGACCATGGCTGATTTTCATATTGTGACAATCTTTGTCACAATGTGACTTTTGATCATGGTCGACCATGGTTGACCATGGTTGACCATGACTATAAACCCAAGGGGTTTATATTAAGCTCAAGGATTAATATTATAAACCCTATGAATAATATTATACCCAAGGAATATGAACCCTTAGATTAATAAACATAAGGGATTCATATTATAAACCCAAGGAAATAATAAACCCAAGGGATTAGTACTAAAAACCCAAGGGATTTTTTTTTTTTGTAGGTAAGCACCCACGGGGGATTTGATCCAGTGCCCTATTGCAAGGAGTGCATTAACAGTGCACCCATTCACCGTCAATCCAAAACCCTGTGGGCAAAACCCAGGGGATTATAAACCCAAGGGAATAATATTAAAACCAATGGATTAATATTATAAACCCAATGTATATAAACCTTAAAGATAAATACTATAAACCCTAAAATAAACATGTTTGAGCATGGTTTACCATGGCTGATTTTCATATGGAGTCAATCTTTATCACGATGCAACGTTAGACCATGGTTAACCATGGTTTATTTTCGTATGGAGACAATCTTTCTCACAATGTGACATTGGGCTGGACCATGGTTTACCATTATTATAAACCCAAGGGACTTATATTAAACCCTGGGATTAATATTAAAAACCATATGAATAATATTATACACTAAGAATATGAATTATTAATTTAATAAACTCAAGATATTGATATCATAAACCCAATGGATTATACTAAAACACCATGGGATTATAAAACCAATGGAATAATATTAAACCCAAGGGATTAATATTATACACCCAAGGTATATAAACCCTAAAATAAAAATGGTTGATCATGGTTGACCATGGTTAATTTTCATTGAGACAATATTTTTCACAATGCGACATTTGACCATTGTTGATTTTCATATTGAGAAAATCTTTGTCATAATGTAACATTGGACCATGTGTTGGCTTGATGGGGCTTGACCCAGGTTCAGTGTTATCTGCGCCAACCAACAAAACCCTAAATTGTTGGCCCTTTCAGTAACAACCCACATAACACAGGCTGCAGTCTCACTTGAAGCAATATTGAGGGATGATAGAACCAGGTTTCTACATCCAGAGGGCAGTGTGATAAGTTTTCTGAAGCCCTTATGGGTTATATATTCCTTCGCGCAACTTTATCCTTTCCGAATAGGCAACTACTGCAAATTTATCTAAACGACTTCCAAATATTCGCGAAGGTACTTAATTATACTTATCATGCATAAATATTATAGATCTACCAAGTTTATGCAGTAAATAAGCATTTATTCATATAAAATACATAATAGAGAGAAGATAGATAAACTTTGCAAAAGTAAATAAAAGGACACATACGCATCAATTTCAGCCCAAAACAGTCTTTATTAGATATAAACGTTCAAATACATAATTTTTATCCCTGCGCACTTAGTTGCAGGGGTCCATGCACTCAACCTACGGACTTACCAAGGCCTTCGCGCACTCAGCTACAAGAGACTTCCTCTTTTGCTTAAGTACAAGAAACAAACCTTTCTTGCCGCATCACCTTGCCTTCACAACGATTCTTCAAGTTAAGTTCTATCTTTAGAATCACTATGACTCAACTATTTATAACATTTGCTTTACAATACCATGGTATGCGGACCATGTATGGGTCTCGAAACAACTCTATCACCTACCCACATAAGGGATTAAAGCCCCTTTAACTTATACTAGCTTCACGCTCTGCTTTCCACATTTCGCAGAGACTTTACATTCACTACAAAAGATAATACAAAAATTGACTCAAAAATTGACAAAATTGACCCTAGGGACCCCATCCCAACAGGTCCCCATCACAAATTAGGTGACTCACCCTCAATTCACTCAGTTAGCACCTCTATCTTATTGTGGAGGTTGCTGAATCCCATATTCAACACCGTTATGTTAGTAGAACCCTACATCGTGGCCTGTTGCACTTCCTCTGCCAGTTTTTCTGTAGTCTATACTTCCATCTCAAGGTGCATTGTCCTTTGTGTTTGCTAGAGTGTCTTCAATTTTTCTTGGACTGATAGAGTAAGATGGCTTAATTCCTCTGTCAATGGTTGTATTCTTGCCTTTAAGACGACCTCTTTCCTTTGCAACTCCTCAATCTGTGTTTGAAGTTTTTTTCCTTCTGTCAGGTGAGGAAAGCGCTGGACTGGCACCAAAGTGCACGCAGTCACCCTGAGTTCATCAAATTTTTGCTACATCTCTCGGATATCTGTGCCTAGTTTCTACAGGTTTTGGTCCTCCTGGAGAGTCATCCATAGTTTCATTTCCTACTCAAAGATCAGTGTGCAGCCTGTGACTGCGGCACCCAAAGTGGCCATGCTCTCCCTGGTAGCTACTACACGTTGTTCCCTGACCTCTGGCAAAGTGGTTGGATGCAGCTTGAGCTGTAATTCTGAAATCTGCATCCGCAACTAAAAGCGGACTCATCCGATTTCTTATTTGGATTCCCTTACTGCTACAACCAACTTCCCGATATTCACCGTTGATGCTGCATCCTCTCGAATATTGAGCTCTAGCATCTCATTACATATCTATGTAATGA
Source organism: Pinus taeda (assembly GCA_000404065.3). Classification (NCBI taxonomy): domain Eukaryota; kingdom Viridiplantae; phylum Streptophyta; class Pinopsida; order Pinales; family Pinaceae; genus Pinus; species Pinus taeda. The sequence continues at coordinate 2,813 of APFE031678549.1, read as the reverse complement.
CCGCCTCCAAAGTCTGGCTACGCATGGCTAGCTCTTCTTTCTCTTTTAGTGCTTGTGCCTTTTCTACAAAAATATGCTCATTATTCATCTTTACCTCACTGATAACTGATAAGACACTCCTCCCTGACCTTAAGCTCATCTCATACACCCCAGATGAAGCACGTGGAGGGTCTAAATAGGCACCGCGGCTAAGTTTACACCCACATTCTTGATCTGTCTGAGTTGGGCATTTTCTTCATCTGCCTGTGCGTGCAGTGAACCTTCTAGTAAAGGTATAATTCTGAGGTCCAAAGTCTTGTCCATGTCTAGCACCGTCATGCTTACTTGTGACAAGCTCGCTTGACCCACACTCACCTATATCCGACTTGTTCGAATCTGCAACTCTCGCAGATCCTTCTGCACGTTTCCTAGTGCTTGGTGGTATTTTTGTTCGAACTGCATCCACAATTCTATCGTTGTGTCACATACCTTGTCTCTAATTTCATCCAAGTCTCTCTCAATGAGGACCATTTGATCCGCATGCACGTGCTTGTCTGATTTATGCTTCTTCCTAGGCCCAAAAGTTGTCTCCTTCTATCACTTTGTAATTTGGAAAGGAGTGTTTTGTTCCTTGCCACCACCTCCTTCCTCCTTGGACCCTTCCTTATCTACAGTATGTTGAGAAGTAGACTCCTCAACTTCCACTATGGCTTCCTTCACGATGCACTCCTTTTTAGTAGTTTCCTTTGCAACAACTTCTTTCTTCTTCTGAGAGGCCTTTTCTCAAGTTTCTCCCTCCTCGGCCTCTTTCTACTTCTACGCAACTATCATTTGCACGAAGGATCTTTCTCTGCCTTTGCTAGTTCCTGCGCCGAGATTTGTGGGGTGCAACCACTCCCCTAGCCATTTCCCCACAACTTCCTATACATCTGTAATGAGGTACGACAACTTGTGCCAAATATTTTTATGATCTCGCCTTGCACGAATGGATATGTTGTGAAAATCCATGTTAAACTCCGCGTAGGCCTCTAACTACTGAAACAGGGTAGGTGACAGCCTCGGGCTCTGGCTGATCATGATGCGGAGATCCATTTCTACCAACAACCAGAATATTTTTGTCTCCATGATCCTCTCTTGGTCCTTCATTTCCCACAACGAAGCGAACTTCGCTGCCTTTGGTAATTCACCATCCTATGGAGGGAACTAGATGTCCTCTAGGAGCCTCCACATGACAAGGGAAATCAATAAAAAAACCAGGCATAACAGAATGCCTTGTCATCATCCTGTGCTTCACCACAATTCAATAGGAACTCTTTTTAGAGGTATTGTGCCCAATTGTCTTGCACCCCCTTCACGCATTGTGCAGCGAATGAAATAACTAGCGCTGAAACCTCATATGCGCAACACTTCCTCATGACCTTGCAGGCCAAAATCTAAGAAGCAAGCTACACCACCTTGTCTGTGATGGAGCGGATGGAGTATCCGCATGACTTTTTTACTAAGCCAAACTTATTCTTCATTCTATCCACGAGTTGCTTCTCCTTGCTCTTGCCTCTAAAATCCTCAGCTAGATCCACCCCATGATAGGGAAAACTTGTAATACCGCAGATCAACATATCTATTATGGGGATGGGTTCTCCTAGCCAGAGACACCCATTATGAACCAGTGTAAGAAATTGGCGTATGCACACCATGTTGATAGTGGTTCTACTAATGTATGGTACCCACAACATATTCAATAACACAGCCCTTTCAACCCTCGCGATCTACTTCATAATCTCCAATCACATGACCCCAATCTCCTTGTAATATATCTTCATCGGATATTTGTTTGTCGCCAAATGCAGAAATTTCTCGTGATCAACTAGATCCCAATCTTCCATTTTCAGTGCAGGGATGCGCGCCTTCAAATGACACCTTCTTCGGCAATAATGGTATAGAGACCATAAACTTAGTGTATAATTTTGTATAATTTTTCTACAAATCAACTAGCTCTGATACCATGTAGATCTTTTTCTACAAATTAGCCAGCTCCGATACCATGTAGAAATTCCCACGGTAGATCACCTGGTAATGCAATGTACTAAAGCAAAACACTTGATCTACTTCTACAAACAATTTAGCGAAAGCTTAATCAACCATGAGCAACATCAATAAGAACACATATAAATAATATGGAGAAATCAAACACACATAACACAGAAGATATAACCAGGGGAAAGCACCAGCCTAAAACCTCATCTCTGTATTATCAATCAAGTGGAGATCCTCAACAACTTACAAAAAGAATCAGCTCAATAGCTATCCTGCTCTCTCTGTAATTAGAAGATATGAAGATATGTCTCATGAACCAACCAAGCCCTGTATATAAAGGCTTTACCTATGGTCCAATCCCTATTTCCTTCCGCAATTTGCTTAGGAAATAATAGCAAAAGCATATGCAATTAATTCCAAACATACCAAGTTAACCAATGGTCCAACTACGCAATCCTTGAGGACACTAGTTCCTCAACCATGCAAAAACTACTTACTAGAAATAGTCAAGCATCTGATAGTACACTATCTCACATCTGATCTCAACTAGGTCTCTGACAGAACTAACATGCAATAGTTATCCCTGAGTGAATTCTCAGTTATCTAAAATAATAGTTGCACCATGCATACAAGCATTAACAAACTATATTTTATTATTTTAACAGCTTGTTAAAATAATCTAACTGGACTTGACTAGTTAGAACTAAGTCAACTGATTCTCTCATTATAGAACTCATGCTTATTCCCTCAATCATTGGAGGAAATTAAGGATAAATTCCTCAATCAATGGGACAACTCAT
>APFE031678547.1:0-12887 GCA_000404065.3 Pinus taeda | reverse complement strand
ATAATGATAAATATTTAAATTGTATAACAAATTTGTTATATTCTAAAAATGATGAGTCCATTAACCAACTCACATTATTGACATGGAATAGTTTAGGCTTTGTTTTCTTATTTCATAATAAAGGCGTGTCCTATAAATAGAAATGAGCATGTTACATTCTTTTTAATAGTAAAGTTAATCTAAACAGCTAGAAATGAGGTGGCACCATCTCTTCAAACGACTAAAAATGATGTGGCATCAAACGGCTAGAAACGATGTGGCACTGTCCCTGCTAATTAGCCGTTGATACAGCCCCTGAGTTACCTTTGGATTCTCTTGCGCTGTCCAAAAATGTTTTCTAATTTTGTGCGTTCAAACTGTTCACTTGAACGAATGTCCTTCCACTGGACCACAACCATCTAGTTGCATTATGATTTTGATCTTTGACATTCTTTTTAATAAAAAGCTGACGAGGCAATGAAATAAAAGTTGACGGACAAAAAGGTGACCGGGCAATGAAATAAAAGTTGAGGGACAAATGATAAGGATTTTGAAATTTTCTTTGCCCATTCAAAGTTTGGATTGAAATGCACGAGGATGGAATACCTACCACCCACTCAAAAGTAGACGATATGAACACATTCTCACACACCGAATGCCCACTCTCCTTTTTTTTTTCCCTACTCTGCACTGCATTGCCTTGAACTCGTTTCTTTATCGATGTTTGTTTGCTTAGCATCCTGGTTTCTTTTGGGTTCTGGTGGGATGATTTCAGCTTATTTCCTTGTCCTTTTCCCCTCATTTTTGTCCTGCGCGCTTTTATTGCTCTATGTTTTCGTTTTTTGGCTGTGTGATTTTATTTTTGGTGCAGAAGATAGATGTCTCTATTTTTAGATTTTAGATTTCTGCAAACCTAACTACTGGAGTGGATAATCCAGTGTACATTTTCGCTTGGCATGGCATTGACAATCAGGTACGCTTAGAACTTACGAGTTGCTTCCTGGTTTAATAATTTTTATTTATTAATTGCTTGAGATTCAGATATTTATTAAGGGTTTCAATTAATTGTTATTTACTAAGGGTTTTAATTATTGGCAATGTAATAGATAGAAACCACCAAATAGTAAGTATTGGCATTGTAACGGTTCGGATAATTAATTTGCAGGTTTGGAACCATAAATCCTAATGGGTTGACATTAATTTCAGTAAATTACAGCTAGGCTTGCGGTATTAAAATCTTAATTTGCTAATGGTTGATGTAAATCTTGTTGATGGTTTAAGACCCCGTTCTTTCCATGTTGTTTTCCATCTTTTAACCCTACTCTGTTTCTATGTTGTTTTCGATCTTTTAACCCTACTCTGTATTCTTTAACGTGTTTTTTTCTCGGTCTTCCTGGCTTTTTAATTTTGATTGTTCTGTGAACAGATCAAGAATACCTGATTCTCACTCAACCGCCTGGAAATAACACTAATTCCAGTAAACCTGGTTCAACCCAACTGCAGGTAGAGATCAAAAATACCTGATTCGCCTGGAAATAACACGACGCCCAGGCCCAATTGCAGGTAGCTTTCTTTCCTAATTTTTTTGGAGTCCATTTTGAATGATACTAATTTGGATCCAATTCAATCCATCCAAAATCAACCTTCCAATTCAATATTTAGGGTCTCCCTCTATTTTTTATTTTTTCTTAGCAAATAAGATAAGATTGTTTACGTTTATTGGTTGGCTATGCTAAAGAAACCTAGTTCTGTCTCTTCATTTTCTGTTTCTTGAAGTAAAATAGTTGAATTAAAGAAATCTCCGTTACAACTATATTTCCTCTGAGCTGCTCTCAAAAAAATAGCTGAATTAAAGAAACCTCCCTTATATCTATATTTCCTCTGAGCTGCTCTGAAAAGCAAAACCCAGTCCATTCATCTCAGTTTTATTATTTCATTTTCCTTCTGGTTTCCTCGGCTCCCAGAGATGCCATAGTTTCTTCTTAATTCATTTCAAAATTATTCACGGGATCCGTTCCATTAGTTTATGTTGCATAGTGTGAAGGAGAGAAATACAAAACTCTGCTTCAATTACAATTACAATTCTATTACCTCTGAGCTCTACTCTCAAAACAAACCTCAATTTTGTAATTTCAGCGAATATTCCTAAGTTTCTATTCGTAAGTTTCTAACTATCAACCGTGAAATTTTATACTGCGCAAATTTTAACAAGATATTCCTAACTATTCGGAAAAAAATAGCCAGCGATTTGCAAAGACTCGACGTCTTCGATATCACTAGGTGCGGAAGGAATTGTTACTCAATCTAAAATTTAAGTATCAATCAAATCTTTTGGCATACTGACTTTTTTTTTATGTTATTTCCTGAAGTGTGTGTTCAGCATTTTGATTCCATAGATTATTTCTAGCTTAACTATTGGTTAATTTTTAATTAATTTCTTTTTAAATAAAAATATTTAGAATATTTATAAGTTAGTGAAATAGTAAACATTGTCCTCAAATCATTTGGCATACTAACTTTTTTTTGTGAAGTGTGTCTTCAGCAGTTTGATTTCATGGATTATTTCTAACTTAACTATTCGTTAATTTTTAATTAATTGTTTTTTAATTAAAAATATTGTAATTAGAATATTTATAAGTTAGTGAAAGTCCTTGGAGGTTGGAATTAGAGAAGAAAATATTGAAATTGGAGAAGAAAATATAGAAGCTGGAAAATTCTATTAGCTCATCTTATATTTAGATTTTATTTATTAATTATTTTTTTCCAGCCTTTTCCTAACGATAATGTCAAACCACAATAAGAATAGGATATAGGATATTTTCAATTAATTTTCTAGGTATTTTAAGTTAAATATTTTAAAGCCTGTCTATCTATCCTCTAAGTTCTTCTCTTCCGGAAAACTTAAAGTCATAGATGTGGTTTCTATCTATCCTCTAAGTTCCTCTCTTCCTGAAAACTTAATCTGTTAATTTCAGTTTTCGTTATGTTAATATATTTAACCATGTAAACAGTTTCTTTATGTTAATATATTTAACCATGTAGAGAGTTAAAACCAAACTAGTTTTTACTGTTTTTTTTTAGTTGGGCTTAATTTATTTCTATATTTTGATTGATTCAATCAGTGTTCCACTCTGTTCAGATCATCACATTTATTCATTAACTTAGTTTATCTCTGTGAAAGTGTGGTTTTATTTAAATTAGTTTTTATTGATTTTTTTAGCTGGGCTTAATTTATTACTGTACTTTTATCGATTTAATCAGTGTTCCACTTTGTTCAGATCATTACATTTATTCATTAACTTAGTTTATCTCTATGAAAGTGTGGTTTTATTTAAATTAGTTTTTTACTTTTACATTTATGTCTTTGAATTTTTTTTCATAATTTAAAATATACTTGGCTTAAATTGTGGTTCTCAAAATGAGTTTTGGATGGGGCCTCCAATAAAAGAAATTCCTCTAAAAATTTAGTTTTAGATTATTGCATTTCTCTAAATACTTTTCAATCATATTTTTACAGTTTACAAATATGTTTTTTATTTATATCTTATAACTTATATTACATATAAATTTTAGATTATTGGATTTCTCTAAAAGAATTTTCAATTATATCTGACCATTTACAAAATGTTTTTCATTTAAAATATGTTTTTTATTTATATCCTTAATAACTTACATTACATATTGATTTTACATTAGTACTTTGGTTAAGTTCAATGTATTTTAAATTGTATATTCATACAATTAATTTTTTTCGAAATAAATTTTGTTATATTTAATTTTTTATTAATAGCATTTAATTTAATTTGTGTTTGAATGATTTTTTTATTAATATTATTTAGTTTAATTTAATTTTTAAAATCATTTTCAAATTTAAATATTTAATAAGTTTGCCACTATATTTATTAATGGTATAATGTAGTATGATATATTTTTTTAATGAAAATAACATAATGTGCAAAGAAAAAGCTTGAATTTATATAATATAAAGTGATAATGCTCTTATATTTCAATATTTATGATAAAATTAAATTGTACTATAAATGTTTTTTAAGATTGCTTTTGAATATATATTTTCCTAAAATTTTCAACTACAACATGTATATATATAAATTTTTAGAAACCTAGATTGTGTTAGACTGGGGAAGGCTAAGCTAGAGTGGGTTGGGTTAGACTAAATTAGACTAGGCTACACAAGGATAGAATAAGTTTATGCTAGGGAGGGCTATCCAAAAATAGGATAGGCTACTCTATAGTAGGGTAAGGTAAGCTAGAGTAGCCTAGGCAAGGCTAATATATAGTAGAGTAAGGTAAGCTAGAGTAGCCTAGCATGGACTACTAAAGAATAGAATAAGGTAAGCTAGAGTAGGCTATGCTAGGATAGGCTAGACTAGAGTAGGTTAGGCTAGTAAAGGTTAGGCAAGGTCAGGCTAAGCTAGGTTAGGCTAGGCTAGGCTAGGTTAGGTTAGGTTACATTAGGCTAGGTTAGGTTGGGTTAGGCTAGCTTAGGTTAGGCTATGTTAGGTTAGGCTAAGTTGACTAAGGTTAGGTAAGGTTAGGTTAGATTCAACTAGATTAGGTACACTAGAGTAGGCTAAGGTATGCTAGAAGTAGGCTACAGTATGCTATAGTAGGGTAGGTTAGTTTAGGTTAAGACAGGTTAGTATAGGTGAGAGTAAGTGAGAGTAGGTTAGGCCAGGCGAGAGTAGGTTAGGCTAGAGTAGGCTAGAGCAAGCTAGAGTAAGCTAGGCTAGGCTAGAGTAGTGTAGGCTAGACTAGGCTTGAGTAGTGTAGGCTAGTGTAGGCCAGGCCAGGCTAGGCTAGGCTAGGCTAGGCTAGAGTAGGTGAGGCAAGGTTAGGCTAGAGTAGGCTAGGGGCTAGGCTAGGGTAGGCTAGAGTAGGTGAGGCTAGGTTATAGTAGGCTATAGTAGGCTAGGGTATAGTAGGCTAGATTGGGGTAGGCTAGGCTAGAGTAGGCTAGGCTACACTAAGATAGGCTAGAGTAGGCTAAGCTAGGCTAGGTTAAGTTAGGCTAGAGTAGGTTGGGGTAGGTTAGGCTAGCCATTAGGCTAGGCTAGGCTAGAATAGGCTAGGTTAGACTAGGTTAGGCTAGATTAAGTTAGGCTAGGGTAGGCTTAGTTAGGCTATGTTAGGCTAGGCTAAGCTAGAGTAGGGCTAAGTAGGCTAAGCTAGAGTTGAGTAGGTTAGGCTAGGGTAGGCTAGGGTAGGCTAGTTTAGGCTAAGCTAGGGTAGGTTAGGCTCGAGTAGGTTAGGTTATGTAAGGCTAGGCCAAAGCAGTTTAGGGTGGGTTAGCTAGGTCAGGCAAGGTTATATTAGGTAGAGTAGGTTAGGTTATAATAGGCTAGAGTAGTCTGTGTTAGAGTAAGTTAGGATACACTAAAGTAGGCTAGGCTAGGCTAATTTAGGCTAGGCTATATTAGTTTAGGCTAGGCTAGGCTAGTTTAGGTTAGGCTAGAGTAGGTTAGGTAGGCTTAGGCTAGAGTTCGTTAGGCTATGTTAGGCTAGGCTAGAGTAGTTTAGGCTACAATAGAGTAGGGTAGGGTACGTTAGGTTACTTTAGGTTAGGTTAGGCAAGGTTAGGTTAATCTAGGTTAGGTTAGGTTAGTCTAGGCTAGGCTAGGCTAGGCTAGGCTAGGATAGGCTAGGTTTTAGGCTAGTCTAGGTTGGGCTATGATAGCTTAGGGTTAAGCTAAACTAGGTTAGTCTAGGCTAACTTAGGTTAGGTTAGGTTAGATTCAGCTAGATTAGGTACGCTAGAGCAGGCTAAGGTATGCTAGAAGTAGGCTATAGTAGGGTAGGTTAGTTTAGGTTAGTATAGGTGAGAGTAGGTTAGGATATGTTAGGCTAGGTTAGGCCAGGGGAGAATAGGTTAGGCTACGCTAGGCTAGAGTAGGTGAGGCTAGGTTAGGCCACAGTAGGCTACTGGCTAGGCTAGGGTATGCTAGAGTAAGCTCAGCTAGGTTAGAGTAGGCTATAGTAGGCTAGGGTATAATAGGCTAAATTGGGCTAGGCTAGGCTAGAGTAGGCTAGGCTACACTAGGATAGGCTAGAGTAGGATAGGCTAGGCTAGTCTAGGTTAATCTAAGCTAGAGTATGCTAGGCTAGGCTAGGCTAGGCTAAGTTAGGCTAGAGTAGGTCAGGCTACTCTAGACAAGAGTAGGCTAGGCTAGGCTAGACTAGAGTAGAGTAGGCTAGGCTAGGTTAGTTAGGCTAGAGTAGGTTATGCTAGACTAGGCTAGGTTAGGCTAGGCTAGGCTAGTTTAGGCCAGGCTGTAGGTTAGGTAGGCTTAGGCTAGAGTTAGTTAGGTTATGTTAAGCTAGGCTAGAGTAGTTTATGCTATCGTAGAGTAGGGTAGATTATGCTAGTTTTGGCTAGGTTAGGCTAGGCTAGAGTAGATTATGCTAGAGTAGGCTAGCGTAGGGTAGAGTAAGGTAGACTAGACTATAGTAGGCTAGGCTAGCTTAGGGTAGAGTAGGTTAGGCTAGGCTATAGTAGTTTAGGCTACATAGAGTAGGGTATGTTATGCTAGCTTAGGTTTAGGTTAGGCTAGTCTTGTGTAGGTTAGTGTAAGGTAGAGTAGGTTAGGGTAGAGTAGGGTAGGTTTGGCTATAGTAGTCTAGGCTAAAGTAGGTTAGGCTAGAGTAGGCTAGGGTAGGTTAGGTTAGGCTAGAGTAGGCTAGCTTAGGTTAGGCCAGAGTAGGCTAGGCTAGGGTAGGTTAGGGTAGGTTAGGCTAGGTTAAGTTAGGTTAGGCTAGGTTAAGCGAGGCTAGGCTAGGCAAGGTTTGTCTAGGCTACTTTAGGTTAGGCAAGGCTACGCTAGGCTAGTTTAGTCTAGGTTAGGTTAGGTTAGGGTAGGCTAGGCTAGGCTAGGTTAGGTTAGGTTGGGCTATCCTAGTCTAGGTTAGGCAAGGTTAGGTTAGATTAGGTTACGTTAGCTTAGGATAGGCTAGTTTTGGCTATAGTAGTCTCAAGTAGGCTAGGCGATGCTACCGTAGGGTAGGTTATTTTAGTTTTGGCTTGGTTAGTCTATGCCAAAGTAGGTTAGGTTAGACAAGGTTAGGCTAGGTTAGGCCATGCTAGAGTAGGTTAGGCTAGACTAGGCTAGGCTAGTATATGATAGGTTAGAGTAAGCTAGACTAGAGTTGGCTATGGTAGGCTAGATTGGTCTAGGCTAGGTTGGGCTAGAGTAGGTTAGACTAGGTTAGGATAGGGTAGGCTAGAGTAGGATAGGCTTGAGTAAGCTAGGCTTGGTTAGACTTGGAAAGAGTAGGTTAGACTAGGCTACATTAGGCTTGGCTAGGCTAGAGTAGGTTAGGCTATGCTACATTAGGCTTGGCTAGGCTAGAGCAGGCTAGAGTAGGCTAGGTTATAATAGGCTAGAGAGGGATAGGCTAGGCTAGAGTGGGATAGGCTATGCTATAATAGGCTAGAGTAGGCTAGACTAGAGAAGGATAAGGTAGGATGTAGTAGGTTAGACTAGAGTAGGCTAGGCTAGGCTAGGTTGGGCTGGGCTAGAGTAAGCTAGAGCAGGCTAGAATAGGCTTGCCTAGGTTAGGCTAGAGTGGGCTAGAGTAGGCTAGAGTAGGTTAGGCTATGCTAGAGTAGGCTAGATTAAGCTAGGCAAGAGTAGGCTAGGCTAAGCTAGGATAGACTAGGTTAGGCAAGAGTAGGCTAGTCTAAGCTAGGCTAGAGTAGGTTAGGCAAGAGTAGGCTAGGCTAAGCTATGCTAGAGTAGGCTAGGCTAAGCTAGGCTAGAGTAGGTTAGGCTATGATGGATTAGGCTAGGCTAGGCTAGAGTAGGCTAGGGGCTAGGCTAGTCTAGGCTAAAGTAGGCTAGGCTAGGCTACGCTAGAGTAGGCTAACCAAGGTTAGAGTAGCCTAGGCTAGGCTACGCTAGAGTAGGCTAACCAAGGTTAGAGTAGCCTAGGCTAGAGTACGCTAGGCTAGGCTAGGCTAGAGTAGGCTAGGCTAGAGTGGGCTAGACTAGCCTAGACTAGGCTAAAGTAAGCTAGGTTAAGCTAGGCAAGGCTAGAGTTCGGTAGGTTAGGCTAGGTTAGGCTATGCTAGAGTACATTAGGAAAGATTAGGATAGGCTGAGTAGGTCAAGGTATGCTAGAGTAGGATAAGCTAAGCTAGTTTATGCTAGGCTAGAGTAGGTGATGCTAGGTTAGGCTAGAGTAGGTTAGGCTAGGCTAGGCTAGGGCTAGAGTAGTTTAGGCTAGAGTAGAGTAACCTAGGTTAGGTTAGGCTAGAGTAGGTTAGGCTAGACTAGGCTAGGTTAGAGTAGGTTAGGCCAGAGTAGGTTAAGCTAGGTTACACTAGGTAAGAGTAATTTAGGCTATAGTAGAGTAGCGTAGGTTAGTGTAGTTTAGGCTAGGTTACGCTATTCTAGAGTAGGGTGGTTTGGGCTATAGTAGGCTACAGTACAGTAGAGTAACAGGTTGGGCTATAGTAGGCTAGAGTACACTAGAGTAGGTTAGGCTAGAGTACGTTAGGCTAGAGTAGATTAGGCTAGGCTAGGTTAGGTTCAGTTAAGCTAGGGTAGGCTAGGGTAGGCTAGTCTAGGTTAGGCTAAGCTAGAGTAGGCTATACTCGGCTAGGCTGAGCTAGAGCTTATTAGGTTAGGGTATAGTAAGTTAGGCTAGGGTATAGTAGGTTAGGCTAGGCTAGGCTACATTAGAGTAGGCTAGGTTAAGCTAGGCTATGTTAGAGTATATTAGGGTAGGCTAGAGTAGACTAGGATAACTTAGGCTAGGCTAAGCTAGATTAGACTATGTTAGGTTAGGTTAGGCTAGCCTAGCCTAGAGTAGACTAGGCTAGCTTAGGCTGGGCTAAGTTAGAGTATGTTAGACTAGGCTAGAGTCGGCTAGGCTAGATTAGGCTAGACTAGAGTAGTCTAGAATAGAGGAGTCTCGGCTAGAGTAGTCTAGACTAGACTAGGCTAGGCTAGACTAGAATAGTCTAGAATAGAGGAGTCTCAACTAGAACACACTAGGCTAGAGTAAGCTAGAATAGAGTAGGCTAGGATAGAATCAACTAGGATAAGTTGGGTTAGGCAAATGTAGGCTAGATTAGGCTCAGCTAGGCAGGAGTCTGCTAGGCTAGGTTAGGCACCAGTACGCTAGGCTATGCTATGTTGACTAGTCTAGAGTAGGCTAGGTGTAGCACCCTCATATTAGAAAGTAAAATTTATAATTATTGTTATTTACTTTAAAGTGTTTTTATAAAAAAAAATTGTAAAGAAATCAACCAAATGAATATCCGCCCACAGGACCAGTCGAGGACTACATTTATATGTCCATGGGGCACATTCACGTACCATAAACTACATTTCAGTTTGAAGAACGCAGGGGAACCCTTTCAGAGAAACATCGTTGGTCGCAACACCTATTGTTGAAAGTGAATCTTCTGAGTCCATACCAAACCAAAGTCAATAGATTGAGATGGCAATCGACCCAGTTTTACCTTCAGAATATCCACCTTTAGATGATACCATTCCAAAAGAGATTCAGAAGCATACTATTCAAATTCTTTTTGTCACTTCAGAGTCCAATGAACTTGGGGGCAATCCACCCATTCCTTCATAATGGGAAGAGAACCCCCCAGTTCCCACTACTCAAGGGGTCAATTCAACCATTTATTCGGTACCCAATCCAAGTAGTCTAGTCACTTCTTTCCATTACAATCGACTAGTGAGATCTCGCCTTCCTTCTAATGGACCATTGCGGATCATAGTACATGTGTACAAAATGGTCATGTCTGGGACTATCATAGATGAAGTGGCTTCAATGAGTATCCTTTGCTCAACTGCTTGGAAAGTGCTTAGTTTTCCATCACTTATGCCTGTTACACAGAATTTGCCAGGTTTTAACGAAGGAACCAGTCGACCATTAGGGATCCTTCCTAAGTTACCCATAACTTTCAGACGGAAAACTATTCACTTGAATGTGATGGTAGTCCAAGGATCGTTATATTACAATTTACTCATTGGACATGACTATGTTTACAACATGGAAGCTATTGTTTTAACACACTTTCGAATGATGTGTTTCCCGCTTGAAGGAAAAATTGTCATTGTTGACCAACTTTCATTTCTCGGTTCAAATATAGCTTCAAGTCAAACATCATCCCTAAATGGCCCTTTTGAGTCAAGAGTGTCTCTTCAACCTTCATTCCATCCTGCTAATTATAGTGAGTAATCCAGTGAATGTAACGAAGCTTAGGGGGCATTCACCCTTGTCTATTTTGAGATGAACCTAGCTAAAAAGATAGGTTTCCCTGTAGGTTATGTGATTGGAAGTGTTATCTCACACCATTCACCTTTTTTTATTTGATGGACAAAGCCAGGGAAATGTTTCGTCAGCTCTGTGAAAAATAACAATCCTGCTTAACCGCAGTGACTTCCATATGGTTACTTGGAGACTCTCCTTCTCTCTATGCCTGGGGGCATGAGAACCTTTTTATGCAACTGAAAAATGACCAATTTCATTTTGTAGCTTTTTAGGTTTTTTAGGTTTTTGTTTTTTCAACTTCTTAGGTTAGGTGATTGGTCTGATCCACCATTCATCTTCGTCTGTGTTGCGAATAAAGCAAAGGAAGTGTTTGAAAAATTTTGTGGATGAAACCATCCTACCTAACCTCAGTAGTTCCTTAGCTTTCTAGTTTTTTTTAGCTTTTCAGTGTGGTCGTTCCTAGCTTACATAAAAAGGAACAATGAGCAATGTTTCTGCAAGGTTCAATCTCATTAAAAGATAAACCTGTCGCTGAGCATATATTGCCCTAGGGTTCAAGCTCATTAAAAAATGAGCCCACCTTCCATAAATAACCTTTGTGATTACGATTCTATCAGCCTCTTGAACCTTGGTTGTGTTCTTGGCATCACCTCTATTCTTTTGGCCGATCATACACTTCCAATTGATTGTTTACCTTTTTCAGGAGGAAATACGACAAGTGGTCCTATTAGCGACCCTCTTCACATCACCATGTTTTGAGAAGTTCCAAGATTACCCGGAACTAGTTTCTACCCTAAATGCCACTCGTTCCTCAAAAAACAAGTCTAGTTTAAACTCTTTTTAGACTCGCTAAATATGAAAAGATTGTTGAGCTATAGGCCTTTCCAACTCGCCAAAGTGATTGGAAGTGCCATCCCTCCTGTATATTTTAAAATTTTTGGACCTAAGGGATTATTTCATGAAAAACTTTGAGCACTTGTCTTTTTGGCTCACTAAAGTTATCGAAAACTCATCCCTTTCATATTATTTTATTCTTTTTCGGACTTGAGGAATTATGTTACGAAAAAGAACTGCTGGAGTTTCCTTTTCGTCCCTTTTCAAACTCTGTAAACTTGAAAAGGACCGAGTTATCCTTGTCGTTAAACTCATTAAAACAATAGCGAAAAACTTGTCCACCCAGACAAGAATGAGTTTCACTGTCACTAGGCTCGCTAAAACATAGCAACTGGTTTGCCCAAAGGGAAAATTATAGAACAAGCATATGTTATTTTCCTCAAGCTTGACAAAAATAAAGATGTACCGGTCAGCAATGACTAGTGAAAAAAGGGAAGAGAACTTGAAGAAATTTATTGGTAACATGTCACTCTTGAACATGACACTTTTACTCCATCACCATGATTGAGTCAGGTTGGGTTATTTTGTTCAATGGTCATATCACCATTGGTCCTCCATACCATCCATATTTTGGGGTTAACGCTACCAATCCATCTCAGTGTCACTGATATGTTCAAGTGAAGTCATTCAGAGAATTCACCATCCAGTTAATGCCTCATCCATTGCAATACCTTCACCCTTCATTTTTCATGATCACCATTCGTGAACCTTGTATCATTAGATAGTTTTCACCTCCATAATATAATTTTCTACGTTTCATGTTGTAGATGTGGGATACATTAAGGCCCTCCTACGACAAGTCACTTCTTGTCGACATCAGCTCATTATCCAAGGAGTTGACTTAGAAACAACCCTTTCAGTACTTTGAAGCTTGTATGCCTCAATGGAAAGTTTCTCACTTCCAGTGACAAGTTTACATCAATGGCCTTCGACTGAGAGATTTTGCGTGGTGTTTGACATCGGATCATATATTCAGACCACGTGAACTGTACTACCTTGAGGGTCATTATCATTATCGGTAATTCCTTTCGCACCTGTTAACAACTTCATTATTGGTTTGTAATCAAGCGATGTCTTTCCATGTTCAACTTCAGGACATCTTTTCACATGGATCGACTTGTACATTGGGCGAAGATTGAATGAGTTTGAAGACCCCGGATCTAGTTTTACCCATCCAAGCTGTGATATATTCAATAAAATAAAGACATCAAATGTACACAAAAGCTACACAGATGATCATCCAAGCTAAGGGATGATGACTCTACATATATAGAATCACGAGTCTGCAACTACAGATGATTATATATCCTATGTACATGAAAATGAATTTATAAAGCTGAGCATGGGAATGCCCACCTCAGTTAGATCATTAAAATAATATGATGATGATGTATTGTATTGTATCTTATACAAGTCACCTTCCAGTTTGAATACCTCAAATCCTCATGATAAAGCATTTCACCAAGAACTACAAGTGGAATGACACTAATCAAAAACCTAGATATGACTCACACCCTTATACACATCTATAGATTCCATTGCCCTAATTCTAATGGTGTGAACAACACTCAAATCTGAGTTTGTATGCTTCAGATATTTGCAGTCAATGTTTTAGTCAAACTTGGTCAAGTGTAGACTTAAGGAGCCAACAAATTCCCAAGAACCCGATGGATGGAATTCGACCATCGCGAATCAATGAATTTGCCAAATGGTTAAGTTTTCTAATAACCATTATTCTTGAAAAAGTAAAATAGAGCCAATTT
>APFE031678544.1:7575-60453 GCA_000404065.3 Pinus taeda | reverse complement strand
CCTTCCTAAAAATCCTCTCCACGAATTTGGCTGCCAAGTGCTCATTTAAACCTTTGATTTTGTCTCCAAATTGACAAAGAAGACCACACAAAGCACACATTAGACTTGTGGGCATAATGACTAACCCAATTCACTCTATTAGCGTAAATATAATAAAAAACATGCAATAAACTAATGAGAATGGTGGATTAAGTCGAATTAGTAGGTTGAATGAGCCCAGATAATTATCCATTTTTGGGGCTCATGAAGTACCACATGCACAACATGTACACAACACCACCTTCACACAACACCCCATGTACAACGTGTACATAACACCACATGCACACAACACCACATATACATAGTACCATATGTACAACATGCACACCACACCATATGTACACAACACTACATATGCAACATGCACAAAGCACCATATGTCCACAACACCATATGTAATTAACACCACATATCCATCATGCACATAACACCATATGTACACAATACAACATAAAAATCATGTGCAAAAAACCATCCATACATCGCACTGCATAAACGACATGTACACAACATCACAGGTACAACATGTATAACATATACACAATAGTTGTACCACACATCTAGAGACCACACTATCTCTACCATGCAACCTTGTTTCTAGTGTCTTTCCATTATCCATGTTTGTTCCAGCATGCCGCATATCACATTGCTTTCAATCCATTGATGTATCCCTTAGGAAATCATGTCCATAACATAAATATAGGCATAGTATAATCACATAATTTCAATTCATATAAACATAATACTAACCTCATGGATATGTTAGGTCTACTCTTCCCACACGATTCCTTATGAAACCAAGAACCCCTTCAAGCCATTCACCTGCATAAGCAATCATTCCTCCACAAGTATGATCCCTGATGACCCTGCCACCCTGTCAGAAAATCAACATACATACATAGAAGTATACATATATAAACATCCACATAATCATGATCACAACATAATTACTATATATCACAAGGTCTAGGTTAAGAGAATTCCCTTTATCTGTGCACAACATTCACAACATTGAGAATAATAGTTCCCAACTTAGCCAAGGAATATGATGCCTTAAATCCACTTACTTTACCTTTCCTATTATCTTTCTCATGACTATCCTCCCACCATCCATTTACACCAATGGAATCAACCAATCCAACTGGCTATCATACCATTTCCTTCAACTGCCCTTTACTCATGCACTAAGCTTCATCCAGGTATTACATTACCTATTGGATTTCATTCATCTCTCCCCAAGCTCCATTAACTTCTTATTTCCCAAACCAATTCCCAAGGCCCTCAAAACATAAAAAGAAAGAACAAGAAGGAAAATAAGAAGAAAACCATGAAAAACCAATAGCAATACAACACCACAAACAAAGTGGCATGATCATGCACTAGACGTTAAAAAAAATACTAATCAAGTGCAAAAAAATCACAAAAGATCAAAAGCATAAAAATCCCAACAAACACCATGACTCAAGCCCTGTGGGTTCCCAATGCCTCCAAGGGAAATCTCAACCCAAGCCTTCTTCATTATTTCATGGCATTCTCTTTGCCATGCAACTCCCTTGCATTGTACTACCATAAAAACACAACTGTTAGTGCCTAAATAAACATATAAACATACTAGTTACCTTACCTCGCTATGCCAAGCATGTTACCTTGTAACTGAACACATCCATGCCATCTCTCAAGGGACTCCAATTCCCTTGACAGATCCACTTTAACTAGAAACTAGATAATATACATGTCAAATACATGTTCATGAATATAACACATATCCACATAATGTTAGATGAAATCAAGGTTAAGGCAGCTTCATGTATTTGTGCAATGCACTCATTCATTTGGAATTGTGGTTTCCAAAATAGCCAAAGGAATTCTCAACCAATTTATTGCTTTAAACTTTTACCTTGTTGCAATCGAGTCTTATTATGTCCTATCAGATCACCTAGCAGTTAGTTATATAAACAAATCAAATGTTACCTTATCATGCTAATAACAAGCATATTTCCCTACAACTGTTCACAAATATCAGTCACATGTTCCAAAGATCAATACGTCATGTCTATTAATTTGAAATTAGGCTTTACTAAGAATAACAACCATGTCATAATCAACTCACAATCATTAGCCATAATACTACAACTAGCACCCACTAGCACTCAAGTGCATATCAATTGTCTCAACACATATTATGTTAGTACAACCATATTAAAACAAGATTATTCCTTCAAGAAATCTTATAGACACATACTCATATCGTGCAATTAATCAAACATTCAGAAAACCTATAAGCATACCATGTTAAATAAACCAAATAGATGACATAATCAAGGTCATACCTCAATATATCTCAAGGGAGGCTATCACATCTACACAAGTCAGTCCAGATTAGTATGACACAATATCACAAGTATATTGACTCATACCTGAATATCATAACCATAACCATAACCATAACCATGTGCATAGGCCAATCAAGATTAGCACGATACTTAATAACATCAAGATCTTAAATGCAATGACCATAATCATCATGCATATGACAACAATGCATAAAACAACAAGTTGCTACCATGCATGACTAACCAGCGCATGTGCATATGACCACATTGATTAACTAACATCTATCATTCATGTAAACACAAAAACAATAGAATTCCATGCATGTATGTAACCATAATGCATATAACAACCATTAACTAACATACCTGTATGCCCGAAATACAAACTTGTATGATAATATACTCTTCCCCCGAGGTCTAGTGCAACAACCTCTCTTTGATAATTTTCATCTCCTACTCTATCTCAATTGACATATCAACATCATAACTTACCAACAATATCATGATGACACAAAATGCAACACTGACTATCACAATGCATGCATACCAATAACATAGAAAACTAACACACATGCATGAAAAACACATTCTACCCATCCAATCCAAGTGTTTGAACCATGCTCTGATACCATTATGTAGTATTCAATATCACCCAAAGAGAACAGAAACTAGACATCACCCAAAGAGAACGAAACCCACTATACTATAACAACCTTGGTAAAAAAATCCATGTAAAAATTAATAAAGGTAAAATAAGACGTTGGTCATGGGACATGTATTCCAAGCTGAATGTTGGGAAAAAAACATAATGATGGGGATGACTTGTGATTAATTAATGGCTATGGAAATTGGCAAAGGCAATGGAAAGGCCTTTGGAAAGGCAAAGTGGCATTAATTGGCATTTTATTTACAAAAATAATATAAATTAGGAGAAAATGAAGGTGAAAGGTCATAGGTTTCTTGTAAGGAGGAAAATGAAGGAAAATAATGGAAAATGAAGAAAATAGAGGCCTCATTAATAAAAAAGGCTTATGAGGATCAATTTGTAGTTTTTTTATTAGTTCATTTTTGGAGCTCTCATTTTTCTCTCTCCCTCTCTCATACACTTGGACGCTTAGAGTTTTCTTGGAGCACTCTTGGAGGAGTGTGGCATACTTGGGATTTGGAGCAAGAAGGAAAAGGAAGAGCAGGAAGGCACAAGAGGACATTGGGGTCAACAACTATAGTGGATTTTTCTTGCGGGTACCGAGTTGCATGTATTATTTCCTTTCTAGTTTTGGCATGTGTGGCATATGCATGTGGCTAGTTGATTATGATCTGTCATTGATATGGAGGATTGCCTGTATTGATAATGGCTTTTCCTAGCCTTTCCATTTCTTGGATAGCCATGGTGTTGTGGTTTGTAATTTTGTTTTTTGGTTGGTTCTCATGTTCCTTTGGCTGTGGGTTGAGTTATTAGTTCCTAGAAGCCTTGGTTGGAAAAATGCTCTATACGACCTGTAACAACTTGGGTTGAGTTACTAGTCCTAGAAGCATTGGTTGGACAAATTCTCTAGAATCCATTTATGGGTTGAGTTACTAGTCCTAGAAGCCTTGGTTGGACAAATTCTCTGGAAGCCTGGTGACAACTATGGGTTGAGTTACTAGTCCTAGAAGCCCTAGTTGGAACAAATGCTCTAGAGCCTTGGAAAACTTGGGTAGAGACCAATCTAGTGATGGAAAGTGATGTCTAATTGTGAGGTAGAATCATGGTTGAGGGCTAAGGTGATTTGTCTCTGGAAGCCATGGTTTGGTTTTGATTGATTTGTTTTATGAGATCCCAGATTCATGATTGGAATATGGCACGGGGGTGACTGGCTGAAAGAAAGATTTGGTTCAATGCAATCTATGGTCGGGTGGTTCATGGAAGTCCCATACCTGGTCATCTTATGCAATCATCAATAAGATCTCTTCCTTCTTGTTATTTTATAGATAAATATACTTGCTTTTATGTGGCTTATATGGAAATTATATCCTTGATATTTTCATTGGTTAAATGTTGATTATGAGTGAGTTTTATGATTGTGAAAATGTTTGGCCCTCATCATGTTTTGGTTAATCACTGAATGCACAATGAATACATGGCTTAATAGATGGTAATGCAGTTATTGTGATGAGCCAACAATTCTTCTTAGTGATTCTTAGATAAGTGTGAGACCCCTGTGCTTAGATATGTTGTTTAAACCTGTAGAATGCATATTTGTGACATGTTTGAAAAAATGTTTGTCATGGCTAGTAGGGGTCCAGTCAATTCCTTGTTCAAGTATTTGCATTTAGAGCATTGTTTTGTTGTTACTTTCATTTCTGGAAGTTTCATGGAGTTCTGCATAGTGGCCTGAGTCTTGGCCTTGAAAAAGTGGCACAAAATTTGGAGTCACTGGCACAAAACTACTTGAAAAATTCTTGAGTCGTAGGCATGCCTTGTTTTGGGAGAAAATGGAGGTTCTTGTTGATTTCTATAGCTTGGGAGGTACTCCAATCCCTAAGGTTCAAGGTTTGGAGGGAAAAGCGCCACAAGGGTCACTTGTGGGTTGGGAACCCAAGTATGCGGTTTTTCACCCATTGGGATTTGGGTCAAAACCATGATGAATTTGAGCTTGGGAAAATTTTAGGTGATAGAGCTTGGAAAGTCAATTCCAATGCTCCAAATATCACTCAAATCAGAGCTCTAGAAATGAAGTTATGAATTGTTGAAGTTGACAAATAATTATGGATAGTCAAGTCATGTAGGCTTGAAGTGGATTCATCCAAGAGACATGTCTCTTCACTAATTCATTGGAGCCCTCATGTTGTGTATAAATATGAGGTGAATTGGATTCATTTTGAGCATCCATTTATGCAACATTCATCCAAGATAGCTCTGAAATTTGGAGGCCAACTGCAACAAGGAGAGGTCAGCTTCAGGACAATGTGGAAAGGTTTTTTTGGAGGGTCAGTGTTGGACAAGAGTGCAGATTGGGTTGAGGGATTTTTTTTGTGGTCAAAACAGGTCTGAATTTGGCTATGTTGAGGGTTGAGGTTCTAGGCTACTAGGCGGAGGAGCTAGGAGGCAATACACTACTGTTTGGGGTGACTATTTAGGCCTGCTAGAGGAGATCGTAGCGACAATTAGGTTCTTTTCTATGTTGCAGACCATAACAAGCAACTAAGGTTGTTCCAAGGCAGCATTGAGGTGGAAAATATTTGTAGGAGGCAGCATGGCATAAGGGGAGACTCTCATAGGTGGAACGTAGCCCTAGAAGGGCTTAGTTTCATGAAAAAGTGGAGGGTTAAGGGTTGCATATTGTGCCCTAACCAGAATTGCAGGAGCAACAAGAAAACAGTGGAGGACAACAACATTTTTTGGAGTGTTGGGTCAAAGTGTTGATTAGATTAGATCATGATTGTAGCAACCTATTGGTGCCATGTGGAGGATATTTTGAGGAGGTGAAGATTCTTCCTAGGAAGAAAAATTGATAATGACGTGATTAGGTGCGATTGATCTAATTGGAGGGCAGTGTGTTGGCTACCCATAGTAGCCCTAGAGCAATAGACAAGAAGGACGTTGCTGGTGGGTGATTGGGTGAAGATTGTAGCATTATGAGTATCTCTTTGATGGATGAAAGAGGCTACTAGAAGGAAAATTGGAGCTCAGGTATTGGCTAGCCTAGAGAGTAGTTGATGATCTCGTGTACATGCAGCAGGAGTGACTTGCAACATTGTTAGGTGGCATCCCTCTTGGAGTCTTGATGTGTAGTGGCCTTGATGGACTAAGGCACTATTAGTGAGCAGTATTGGAGCGAAGGACCGATAGAACAAGATACGACAACGAAGTTGCAACAAAGTTTGTCATTGTATCTTGTATACCATAGACTGTTGTATTATTCAGATTTGGCTTAATATAACGAAGATTGGGACTGTACATATTGTATAATTTTGTTAAAAACCATGTATATTTGTGCATATGTTATTTACTGCTTTATATTTTTGTCATGCAAAGTAATTTATGGTTGAGATTCTTGGTTTGGTATCGTCAGTGATTTTAAGACTCTAACCTAGACCCAAGGTCATGGAAATTCAACATGGTATTAGAGCATATATGAGATACTTTGGAAGTAACTAAATAAAAGTTGTGCACAATGAAGTACAACGTGAGAGGGATTTGGTCATGTTGTGAGTGAAGGTTTCACTACAATGTCATAGTTGTAGGCAGGTCTCCAATATGAGGACAAGTTAGAGGGGTTGTCCAACTATAGTCCTTGGAAAGAAAGGATCAAGTTGGTCATACAAGTCAACAGGCTTTGGGAGTTTGCCAAGAAAGAGATCAAGAAGCCAACTGACCCTAAGGAGCTGGAAATATATCAAGATTTGGATGCGAGGATGAGATTGGTCATCCTAGATGGTGTGAAGGATGCCTTAATACCTCATTTGTCTGGGAAGAACAATGCACATGAGATGTGGATGGCTCTTTAGAATTTGTTCTAGAATAAGAACGAGAACCATGTACCTATTTGGAGGATAAGTTGAAGTCCACAAAGATGATAAAGGGTGAAAGTGTGACCTCATATCTGATGAGATTGTCTTAGGTCACAAATGAGCTTGTTGCCATCGGAGTGTCTACCTTAGATGGAGATATGGTAAGGATTGCCTTGAAAGGGTTTAATGAGGATTGAAAGCCCTTCATCAAAGGGATCGTTTCCAGGGAGAAGCTTCTAGATAGGGATAGGATTTGGGATGCCTTCATTCAGGAAGAGTTGCGAGATGAGGATCTTCATCTGAAGAAGAAGGCTTTAGATGGATACATGGTGCTTGCATCGCGAATGAAGGGTAAGAAAAAGAAGGACTTGAGTAAAGAAAATTGTTTCAATTGTTTCGAGATGGGTCATTTTTGTCGATATGTCCGATGAAGAAGAAGGGAAGTAGGTCATTGGTGTTGCCACTTTAACTGAGATAGATGATCCCTTTAGGAGATTGGAAGAGGAGGACTTTTATATGATTTCTCATTTATCGCAGGGTATTGTCACTAAGGATGGATGGTACATGGACAATGGTGTGATGAATCATATGACAGGCTCATAGGAGTTTTTTGAGACCCTAGATGAATGGGACTTGAAGTTGCACATGGTGTTGGGTGATAAGAATCAGTTGGAGATCCGAGGATCGAGTGTTGTGGCATTCAGGATGGAGACAGGATGTGTGATGCAGATCTAGGATGTACTATTTGTACCTAGACTCAAATATAGCATGATTTTCATCTCGATGATTGAGAGGAAGGGGTTTAGGTCTTTTTCTAGGATGGGAAGGTAAGACTCAGGCCTAGAGGCTCTAATTTTTATGGGATTGTGTGCAGATTTAGAGAGCATGGTCTCTACAGGTTGATGGGAAAGCCTATGGATCATGGAAAGAAGCATGTTGAGAAAGTGTAGGTTCCAGAGAAGCAAGAATAGGTGTAGGCTTCATAGGAGCAGGTATAGGTTCCTTAGAAGAAGGTACACCTTCTTGAGAAGGTCCAGGTTCCAAAGACTCAAAGAAATTCTATTTCGAGAGGGAGGTTACCGATTCAGAGGGAGAGTCTGTAGCCCAAGAAGAGCATGTGGTGAGTGGGAAGCAAGGGTGGACCTACAACTACTAAAAAGGAATCATGGAGAGAGTGCAAGATGTTACAAGATAAGAAGAAGAAGCAGGGTGCTTCCAGTAGTGACAATGACGCTTCCGAGAAGGGTGTAATTCACCGTATAGGGATTGCTACGATTGTGAGCACTAAGAGTTGGGCAAGTGTTGCGAGCAATGATGATGATGATGAGAGACTTCCTAGTTTTGGAAGTACCTCCCTCGATAAGAGGGAGTGTGATTTTTGTAGCTTGGGAGGTACTCCAAACCCTATGGTTTAGGGTTTGGAGGGAAAAGCGCCACAAGGGTCAATTATGAGTTGGGAAGCCAAGAAGAGCATGTGGTTAGTGGGAAGCAAGGATGAACCTACAACTGCTAAAAAGGAATCATGGAGAGAGTGCAAGATGTTACAAGATAAGAAGAAGAAGCAGGGTGCTTCCAGTAGTGACAATGACGCTTCCGAGAAGGGTGTACTTCACCGTATAGGGATTGCTATGATTGTGAGCACTAAGAGTTGGGCAAGTGTTGCGAGCAATGATGATGATGATGAGAGACTTCCTAGTTTTGGAAGTACCTCCCTCGATAAGAGGGAGTATGATTTTTGTAGCTTGGTAGGTACTCCAAACCCTATCGTTTAGGGTTTGGAGGGAAAAGCGCCACAAGGGTCAATTATGAGTTGGGAACCCAAGTATGGGGTTTTTCACCCATTAAGATTTGGGTCAAAACCATGATGAATTGAGCTTTGGAAAATTTGAGGTGATAGAGCTTGGCAATTTGATTCCAATGCTCAAAATATCACTCAAATTGAAGCTCTAGAAACGAAGTTATGAATTTTTGAAGTTTATAAATAATTATGGACAATCGAGTCATGTAGGCTTGAAGTGAATTCATTGAAGAGACATGTCTCTTAAAAAAATTCATTGGAGCCCTCATGTTGTGTATAAATATGAGGTGAATTGGATTCATTTGAAGCATCCAATTGTGCAACATTCATCCAAGATAGTTCTGAAATTTGGAGGTTAGCCGTAGCAAGGAGAGGTCAAGGGACAACATGGAAGAAGGTCTGCTTCAAGATAGCATGGACAAGTCTATTTGGAGGCTGAGTGCGGAGTGGGTTGAGTGAATGTTTTGTGGTAAAAAAAAGTCTAAAGTTAGTTGTGTTGAGGGCCGAAGTGCTAGGCTACTAGGCTGAGGAGCTAGGAGGTAATACACTATTGTTTGGGGTGACTATTTGGCCCCATTGAGGGAAATTGTTGCTACAACTAGCTACTTTTCTAGGCCGCAGGCCATAGAAAGTAGCTAAGGCTGTTGCAAAGCAATGTTTAGGTGGAAAATGCTTACAGAAGGTAGCGTGACATAAGGGGATACTCTCCAAGGTGGATCGCATCACTAGAAGGGCTTAGTTTGCTGACAACATTGAGGGTTAAGGGAAACATATTGTGCCCTAACCAGAATTATAGGAGCAACAATCAAACAGTGGAGGAAACCAATATTTTGTGTAGGACTGTTGGGTCAAAGTGTTCACCAGATTGGATCGCGATTGTAACAGCCTGTTGGTGCCATGTGGAGGATCTTCCAAGGAGGTGAAGAGTCTTACTAGGAGCAGAATTGACAGTGACGTGATTGGGTGCCATTGATCTGATTGGAGGGAAATGTGGTGGCTACCAAAGTATACCTAGAGAAACAGACAAGAAGGATGTTGTTGCTGCGTGATTGGGTGAATATGTCAGCCTTATGAGTAGCTCTTTGATGGATGAAAGAGGCTACTATAAGGTAGATTGGAGCTTATGTATTGGCCAACCTAGAGTGCAATTGATGAGCCCGTGTACATGTAGTAGGAGTGACTTGCAACATTGTTAGGTGGCAACACTCTTGGAGTCTCGATGTGTTGTGGCCTTGATGGACTAAGGCACTACTAGTGAGTAGTATGGGAGCGAAGGACTGACAGGAGAAGATACAACATTGAAGTTGCAATGAAGTTTGTCATTGTATCTTGTATACATGTTTATGGTGTTGGACTTGCAACCATGTCAAGGGATCTTCCTAGTAATAAGTCCCAACTAGACCTTAGATAGTTTGGAGTAGGAGTCCTAGCAATGGGTAGTAAATTAGTGCCTTGACTGTGGTAGCGCACAGAGGTAAGTATGATAACTTTGTCAGAGGCAAGTGTGTGACCTTGTAGCGAGTCAAGTGCGATGCATGGGGGTTCTAACACACGGAGGGGAAAAGGAAGTGTGTCCCTTAGAATATTATAATAGTATGCAACCTAAAAGGAACGCATGAATGGAATGACATCACAGGTTGGAAGCAGAATAATCCACAATCCAAAGTGATGGGTTAATACAACAACACGTCTTCAACAAGATTCATACAATTTCATACAAAATAGTTCATACAGAAATGCTTAAGTTAAATAACATACATTTCTAAAGTGACTAGAATAGTCGAACTACAATAACAACATATGCATGAAAACATGTTGGCTCAATTATATTATTAAGTGAAAGTTATCTTTACATACACCATTAACAACCACTAGCCCCATAGTGGAACATTACAGTCAACATCGCCTACTCCTCCAAAGAGATGTACTCACTTTATGTTGTAGAGAAGCCAAGGCTCATCACAATACTCTCCAAGCCTTCTCTAAGCAATGCCTGGTCAAAAGGTTGGCTCCGAAAAAAATGTACTATGAGTTATGGGGTTCTATCTATAAAAAAAATTTGGGGTGACCCTTGAAATTCCCTTTGACTCTTTCATTACCCTCATGACTCTTCACATTTCTTTGTGACTGTTCACATTCCACTAATGACACTGAATTTCACTTACAATATATTTACAAATAATCATACAATTCCAACATATACCCATGTGGGACAAAATACGCTTGAGTCAGCCTAAAAATACAAACAACATCACTCGGGGTCTTGGGAAAAGGCCAAATCAATAGCATCCTCTTAATGGTCTTCGATGACAAACTGCTACCAAGCTTGGTACTGTGCTATTGTGTCCCCTTACGGTTTGGTGATGTCTTTCTCGAAATGCACTCTTGCCTCCATGGATTTTGGGTGTATGGTTCTCAAACCTCGATCAAGCTCATCGAGAAGCATACATAACATTTTCCTATGTGTGGCTCGACCATTGATGTACTTCTGCATGTTTTCTGCTCTCAGCTGCAAATCATCGTTGGTGGCCTCTCGCATTAACTACTCTATGTACCCATTGACCTCTAGCAGGACTTGGTTCTTCTTCATGGCTTGAGTGAGGGTTCCAATTGAAGGGATCATTTGTGTCCTCACTATGACATCTAGACTCTTGAACAACCGTGCATAAGAATCCTCAATGCTGGAGATGGGCGGAGGGATCTTCTCATAATTCTAGATCAACATCCAAATCTGTGCTTTGTCTAGCTCTGCCTATAACTTCATTATCTTCTGCAAGTAAATAGGGGCTCCCTTGTACCTCATTGTCCATTCCTGTACATGCATAATAAAAACATGGATGTATTTGAGAGTTTTGGCTATCCTCGTGCACTTTTGCTAAGAACCATATATATGGACAACCACCTTATGCAAAGTGACAAATCTGCCATATAGTTTCCACATTGTGGTCTCAAGAGTTGATACTTCAGCAAGCATCCCTTTTCTCATCTCTGCCATAGAGGACCTTGCAGACTATTTTGTTCTCTGCCTAACCTCTTGTAGGTCCTCTGCCACCCGATCATTCTCTGCTTTCAAGAAATTCACCATTGAACTTGTAGCTTCTACATAAGCCTTAGAAGCATCAACCATGGCAGTTGGATGTCTTCTAACATCTTCAACAATCACCCTTTCCTCTATGTAAGTGATGCGTGATCATCCGGGAGATGTTTTCTTTGCGCATGTACAATCCTTTGCTGTGACTCATCAAATGACATATTGTACACATCCATCTCTGCATCATCATTAAGGAGGACAACTTCTACTTGCTCGCTCAAGACTGGTTTTGATTCTGGAGGTGGCAAAGACTATGGGGCAACCTTAGATGCTCTCAGCATGAGGTTGGTATCTTGGCCTTGTGGCTCCTACTTGAACTCCATATCCATTGCTTCAACCATTTTCTCAATCTACTGAGAAAGTTCTTGAACATGCACTTGCTCACCCTCTTCTTCTTCTGTTGGCTAATCTGGCTACTCAACCTGTATAGGTACAGTTTGCTATGTCATTGCGCCTTGTCGTTCCTCCTATTTTTGTTTCTGCTTCTCTTCCCTTTCTCCCCTCCTTAGCTACTGCTCTTCTTTCAACTTCTTTTCCATTTCCTACAACTTCCTCTCTGCATCATCCAACCTTTTCTTATCTCTCTTCCTCTGTTCTCCTCTCCTTTTGCATTGTCGCCTCTTCACCTTTATCTCCAAAGCTACTTTCTCAACAAGAGGATCTTCTTTGAACTTGTAGATTTTCTCATCCTCTTCTCTCTTGACAATCTTCCTATTGCCTTTGTCCTAGACCAGTTTGCTACTAATTGTTGCTATTTTTGCTGCTTCCTATGGTGCTTTTGTCTTACAGATGTCCCGCAATGTTTGAAAAATCGACCGCGCGTACTACTAATTCCTTTTTCTATTGACTGGTATATCCTTCCAGTGCCATCCCCATAGTCAAGAAGTGAATAATGTCTGCAAAATGATCATTTGCTACGCGCACCGCAAAGATCTGCGTAGCTGGAAACCCTTCCTCCAGATTATTAGGCTCCTCTCCTATTTTGATCTATGACAGATGGTCAGGTCTTGCATTTAACATCCCTGGCTTCACAATGACTTCAAAGTCATACTCCTAGAATAATAGCCACCATCTGTAGATCTTCGCCCCCAACACAGGCTTATTGACCAGGTATTTCAAGGCAGAGTATCACAGGCGCATTCTTAAGTCTAAGTGGCATCACATTGTACTGAAAACAACCCTACTTTGTCACGAAGGTCGTTTTGGTTCTATCTTCAGGCATGATTTTAATATGATAATACCTAGAGAAACCATTAGTAAAGGAGTAGGCCTCTTGTCCTCCAACATTGTCTAATACTTGGTCAGTAAACAATGTTGGGAATGGGTCTTGGACACATGCATCATTAAGCTTTCACAAATATACGCAAATTCTTATCTCACCCTTCTATTTGTTCTCCTGAACCACCTCGGGCTCACCCATTCAGATTCTTCAACCGGTTATATGATGCTTGCCTCCAACATCTTATCCAACTCTAGGTGAACCTTTTCCTTGTATTTAGGATTAAGGCGATACGAGCTCTGTTTAATAGGCTTGGTGTTTAGCTTCAGAGTGATCTTCATAATGCCCAAATCACCAATTGTGCCCTTCAAATATGAAAACTTAGTAGGAAAGAGGTCCTGGTATTCATAGAGTAACTTAACAACTTTATCCATAGTGGTGTAATCCTAATAATATCTAATCTTGGCGAACTTCAGTTTTGCTTCAATACAAATGTTTACTTGCTTTGTCTTCAATGGCGTGGTGATGTCTGGGTTGTCTATTTGTGGGCCTTTGACTTTGCAATGTCCTTCTGCCTCTAGAATATTAATGTTTCTCAGATCTTCATCTTCTTCTTTAGTGGTCACATTATAGCATTCCAGTGCATGACGCAGCTGGGTGCTCCAATCCGATTGGACCCATTCTAGAGGTTCTTGCGGCATTCTGAATATGACTACCTTAATCTCTTGTAGAGCCTCATCGATGCTTGTGAAGCTTCTTCAAAGCTGAAGGTCAATAAGAACCCTTCCCTCAATATATCCCACTCCACAGTGCCATGGTAGAGCTCCATTTCCAGATACCAGTTCATGGGAATTTTATCCAAATGGAAAAATATGTGTTCCCACTCTGGCTGCGGTTTTGTCCTCCATGCTTTAGTCCATTTTTCTAAGTGATCGCATGGATCACCCCTTCCGTTATATTTCTCAGTCAATCTAGTGTTAGGATGCACAAACAGTAGCCTCATAATTCTTCTGTAATCTTGCCATCCCTCAAAGCTATCCTTATGTGTACCCCACCATCGTGCGGGTGTAGCACACAGTGCCAAATCTAATGCTTGGAAGCAGTGATTCTCAGGGACTTCACACTCAAATTAATTCAAAAACTTATCTACGTCAGTTAAACATCATAATATAGTAATTTCCTTACCTCTGACGAAATATAGTGCAACGACTTCGTCATCATTTTGCATCACAGTGTGGATACTTCATGCAAACGATTCTGCCAATGCTCCAACTCTTAATCTGAATCAGAGGTGCAGGAACTCTCTCGATACCATGCAATCCTTCCATCTACCATTGGATTGATCTAGTCATGGTCTCGCGCAGTTATTTTATATATTTTATCGAGTTCATCATCACTTTCTTCATAGTCACAAAATGGTTCAGTATATCGCGCCCCTTCTGCAGGGTCCAACGGTACTGCAACCCAAAGCGATTTCCTTTCAAATGACATTGTCCTCTTCTTCAAATTGATAACCCCATTCATATCAATGGTCCAGTCAATTCCCAAGAGCGCAGGGTATGGATTACTATTGTCAACAATCTCTATAACCTCAAAGTCGACCATCGCGCTCACACCTTCAATATCAACAATTACTCTGTATAATCGTCCCATGGGGATAATTTTCTATTGGTTCAACATTCTAAGTTGAATCAAAGACCACTACAACACAAGTCTCCCCATTCCTTCCTATGTCTGTTTTGGTAATACGTTCACATCAGACCCTAGATCCAAGATGACTTGGTCCATCCCACAATCTCCTATCTGCGTGATGAGCCTCATCTCATGCCTTGTTTGTGCATTATGTTTGCCAATTTTTCTGACCACCCAGTGTCCATCAAGGACCTTCTCCTTGCTAGCTCATTTGTTTATTAACTCCCGCAGGCCTTCCACATCTTTTTTATCATGCAACATTTTTATGCAGGTCTCCAAAAACGTAGTGAGTACATAGGGATCAACCTCTGCAGATGCGTTGGTTTCTTGCACCTTGTCCTGACTTCCTAAGGTGGATGCCTCAACGAAGCTTTTCTTGGACTCCATAAATGTTTCCTTCGTGTGATTCAGATCAAAACCAACTTCCTTCTCTAGGGCCTTATGGACCTATCTGTCCTCTTCAGGCTGTTTACCTTTATCATTGCCAGTCATTATTCCACTTCTTAGCACTATATTCACACTTTGATCTTCCTTGTGGGGCTCAGCTCTCATCATCTATAAGTTCCGCATAGGCTACTAAGGACGCAATTTCTTCTCTTGCATTTTAGCTATCGACACCGGGCACTCTTTTATAGTATGGTCAAACTGGTTGCAGTATTGACATGACGAGCGTGTCTGATTTTGACATTCTCGTGCATAATGTCCTAGCTATTTGTAGTTGTAGCAGATGATCTGACCACAACCTCTACCAGGCCCTCCTCCTCTTCAATCCCATCTACGTCCCTGATAACCTTCGTGCATTCCTCTAGCACCCTGCTCTGGAGGTCGAGTTTCCGCTTGAATCTAGTATGTAGGTGTTCTCTCCATCATCAACTCATAGTTGCGACAGTGGTGCTCATCGTGGCCCACTAGTTTGAAGAAGTTATAGGACAACTTCTAGGGTTTCTGGATGAACTTCTGAAGTAAATGACAATTATCGATCACATGTTGTCCAACAATCTGACAAATAGCGCAACACAGCACATCCCCCACACTCGATCCTGCTGGGGCTTCTGGCTTCAGGGGAATTAATCCCCCTCCTGTAATATAATTCAAGTACACGGGACAATGGTCTTTATCATGCCCCTCACTCTTGTACTTCAAACACCAGAATTTGGCACACACTTTTGGTTTAGTCTCCTTGTCTTTCTTCAAAATCTTCAGTTCTAAGTGTAAGCTTTATAACTAAGAGTGGATTTACTCTACCCCCAAGGTCGCATCCTTAGTAGGAGTTTCATGCAACCTCATCACGATTTCCAAGGCTTCTCCCTATGTTCCTATTTTTTGTTGTGACAGATCAATTCTCAGGTGGGGCAGAAGCGAAGCTATAAACCATTCATGATGCTAACTATCTGTGAGCTACATGTTAGCTTCTTGAATCTGACATTTCAACCGTTGATCTAATTATAAAGGCGTCTCATCGACCCTCATCATGATTTATTTGAATCCAATTACTGACTGCGAGTCAAACTTAGGCTTTCTAAACTCTTTTTTTAAAGGCACCTTAGTTTTTGCTAGCGATGCAAGAGGATTATCAGAACAATACTTGATATATCAAGTTAGTGTGCGATCCTACAAAGTAGTAACCAACTGTGCCTTCTCTATATTTTCATCAGTAATTTGTTGCGTTGTCCAAACACCATTCACAACAAACCAAAACTCCTCTGTATCTTCACTTCCTATGCCATTGAAAATTGACAACTTCATCATGTTCACCATGTTAAATGGTTGTGGTGGAGGTGGAGGTGTGGGCAAAGGTGTGTGCAGTGGAGGTGGAGTGGATGGATGATTTACTCGGGGAATCCCTTGAGTGATTAGTTGAACAACGCTTCACGGTGGAGTCCGTTGCACCCCTTCTTCGCCACCTAAAGGAGGTCTAATTAATGGAATATACTTCGGTCCTAATCCTTCACGATTTCTAAAGAATCGTCCACTTTGCGTAGCTCCGATCATCAAGGTAATGGCATCACCCTTTTTTCGCACAACAAAATTTTAATCCAAGTATTCAATGGTCTTAAATACTTATCTTTTGGTCCCTTGAAAAATCGCCGCTTCGCTTCGCTATAGCTGATCGAGGTACCAACTGCAAATTCCGTAACAAATCCTCCCAGAATCTGATCGAGCCAATGATTGACAATCTGCGTGATCTTGTTTTCAGAGGTTTCTAGTCATCACACTAGTTCTAGAGTCCACACTATAGGACTATCAAGCTTCCACCTTCCTTGACTACCTGTTAATTTAGCTAACCACTCATACAATTTAATGGGAAAAATGCAAAAGAAGATTTCATATATCTCTATATATAGTTACCTGTTCAACTACTCTTCCTTTGAAAACCACAAATTCCTGTTTTCTTACGCCGCGAACTTGTGAATATTCCAATCCAACCACTTTTAAATTTCTTTCTTGGTTGGATTCTAATGATGTGACATCACACATATCTTTAAAGCAGATCTCGGTCCCAGCAAACAGAACCATTTGTTGGCTTAGGGGTTCCTGACCCAGGTACAAAGTTAGTGTGCCAACCAACAAATCCCTACACAACTGGCCCTTTTGGCAAAAACCCGCATAGTGCAGGCTGTAGTCTCACCTAAAGTAGTATGGGGAGATGCAAGAACTAAGTTTCTGCATCTAGAGACTAGTGTGATGTATTTTAACACCTCAGGTTTTCCTTCACGTAGATTGATACACTCTTAGGGTAGACTACTGCAATTCTATCAAAATGGCCTTTAGACCTTTGCGAAGGTCTATGATAAGTCCTTGCAGATGTCTAACAGTCTATTCACCTACTTACACATATCAGAAAGTAGTTCTAAATTAGGGTTTCCGCAGATTTACTTAAGTTATTAGTAAACATCAGAGAATGCATCAGAGTCTTCATGAAAATAATTAAACATGCATTGTGTACATCATTAACAGTTATTCAAGAGAATCGTACATCATTCAATCAATATTTCATAAAACACATTATTCATCGACATCATATATCATAAACATAAATAAATAGGAATACGCAAGAATTCTTTGAAAACTATCTTTATTGATCTTCAATCCAGGATTACAGACTCAAAACTACCTTGCACACATAGCTACAGGGGTCCGCGCACTCAACTGCGGACTCTACCTAGGCGTTCGTGCACTCAGCTGAAGAGCCTTTCTTCTCCTATCTGACCCACTTCTCTTAGTTATCACTTCTCCATTTCTTATCAATCTATTATCACATACCTTAGACTCTCTAAGACATACCTATTTATAGCCTTTTCCATACAATGCCATAGTCCACGGACCATGGGTGGATCTCAAAACTGACTCAAACTTTACATAAAACAACGGGTTAAACCCCTTTGAATCCTACTCATCTACGTGCTCTGCATCCACAAAACTAACCCAGGGGACCGCATCCCAACACCTAGGCCCAAGGTTGTGGAAATTTAACATGGTATCAGAGCGTGCCTGAGCTACTTTGGAAGTAAGTAAATCAGAGTTGTGCATAGTGAAGTACAATGTGAGAGGGAGTTGGTCACATTGTGAGTGAAGGTTTCACTACAATGTCGAAGTGGTAGGCAGGTCTTCTGTATGAGGAAAATTTGGAGGAGTTGTCCAACTATATTCCTTGGAAAGAAAGGATCAAGTTGTTCATATAGGTCAATAGGCTTTGGGAATTCACCGAGAAAGAGATCAAGAAGCTAAATGACCCTAAGGAGCTGGAAATATATGAAGATTGGGATGCGAGGATGAGATTGATCATCCTTGATGGTGTGAATTGTTCCCTAATACCTCATTTTTCTGGGAAGAACAATGCACATAAGATGTGGATGGCTCTTTAGAATTTGTTCTAGAATAAGAACGAGAACTAGGTACTGGTTTTTAGGATAAGTTGAAGTCCATCAAGATAATAAAGGGTGAAAGCATGATCTTGTATCTGATGAGATTGTCTCAGGTCACAAATGAGCTTGCTGCCATTAGTGTGTCTACCTCAGATGGAGATACGGTAACGATTTCCTTGAAAGGGTTCACCAAGGACTGAAAGCCCTTCATCAAAGGGATTGTTTCTAGGGAGAAGGTGCCAGACTGGGATAGGCTTTGGGATGACTTCATTCAGGAAGAGTTGTGAGATGAAGATCTTCATTCGAAGAAGAAGGCTTCAGATGGAGACATGGCACTTACATTGCAAATGAAGGCTAAGAAAAATAAGGACTTGAGTGAAGTAAAGTGTTTCAATTATGTCGAGATGGGTCATTTTTCATCAATACGTCTGATGAAGAAGAAGCGAAATGATGAAAAGGATAAAGGAAAGCAGGTTTCTAGTGTTGCCATTTTAGCTGAGACAGATGATCCCTCCAGGAGATTGGAAGAGGAGGACTTTACTATGATTTCTCATTTATCGCAGGAAACTATCACTAAGGATGGATGGTATGTGGACAATGGTGCGATGAAGCATATGACAGGGTCATAGGAGGTTTTTGAGACTCTAGATGAATGGGACTCAAAGTTGCACATGGTGTTGGGTGATAAGAATAAGTTGGAGATCCTAGGATCGAGTATTGTGCCATTTAGGATGGAGACAGGACGTGTGATGCAGATCCAAGATGTACTATTTGTACCGAGACTCAAATATAGCATGATTTCCATCTAGATGATTGAGAGGAAGGGGTTTAGGTCTTGTTCTATATGGGAAGGAAAGACTCAGGCCTAGAGGCTGTAAGTCCGATGGGATTGTGCGTGGAGTTAGAAAGCATGGTCTCTACAGTTTGACGGGAAAGCCTATGGGTCATGGAAAGAAGCAGGTTGAGCAAGTGTAGGTTCTAGAGAAGCAAGAACATGTGTAGGCTTTAGAGGAGTAGCTATAGGTTCCCGAGAAGAAGGTACACCTTCCCGAGAAGGTCTAGGTTCTAGAGAATCAGAGAGAGTCTAGTTTAAGAGGGAGGTTGTAGATTCAGAGGGAGAGTGTGCAACCCAAGAAGAGCGTGTGGTCAGTAGGGAGCAAGGGCGCTCCTACAACTGCTAAAAAGGACTCATGGAGAGAGTGGAAGACATTACAGGATAATAAGAAGAAGCAAGGTGCTTCTAGCAGTGACAATGACACTTCCGAGAAGGGTGTAGTTCATCATACATGGATTGCTACGATTGTGAGTGCCCAGAGTGGGGCAAGTGTTGGAAATAAGACTAGCTTGGGCGATGGTAGCTTATCTCTGAGAAGAAATGTGGTAGCTACATGCTCCTGAACTGGGCTACAATGAGTCTCAAAGGCCTATTTATTGTTGAGAAACAATGGAAAACCATAAACATCCAAAAACCTAACCCTAGGAGATGGAGCGCCAAATTATGGGCCCCGTTTGGGTAAATTGGTACATCAACTTCCCAGGGTCATAACTTTGGCATACGATCTCTGTTTGGTGTGCACAATATCTCGTTAGAAATATCTATCCAAGGAATATAGCTTTTAAGTGAGAAACATTAGAGCCATGTTGCTATTGAGTTTCCCAAACATCGTTTAGGGCCTCAAAATGGCTCCGGAACTTCAGGACCCGAAAACTGCCAAAAATATTAAATTATGCTACAAATAAGGAAACTGAAAAACTAAAAGAAACAATGGTGGGGGTCAAAGTGGAATAGGTGGGTGGCCACCAATATTCACCTGGATCATTCCTCCCCCCTTAGGAAGCAATGGTCCCCATTGCGTTGAGTTCCTACATGAGATGAGGAAACTTCTGCTGAACTTGGTCCCTGGTGAGCCACTTGCCTTGGTGAAGGAGTTGGCCTGCTTTGACAACTCGATATAGTTGGATCCTTTGCTATTGGGTGTTCTTGATCTATGTGTCCATGATCCGATCAGTTGTGGCTTGCTCCATGCAATCTGGATTTAACTCTGTAGGTGTGAGTTTTTCTACAATGTTTGATGTGTCCAGCAATGGTGGGAAGTATGGTCGAAGGTGGTCCACATTGAACACTAGGTGCAGGCCAAGGAATGGGGGAATGTTAAGCTCAAATGCATTGTCACCCACAACCTTGGTAATGGTGTAAGGACCATATCAGAGTGGTCTGAGTTTCCGATAGGCTTCGATAAGGTGTTCCTTCTACAAATGCAACCAAACTTTATTGCCCACCTAAAACTTTTGTGGCACCCAATGTTGATCATGTCGTTGCTTGTACTTGACATTTGATTTCTCTAGAATGTCATGGACCTACTGGTAGATATGTTGGATGTGCTCAATGAAGCTATTTTCCTTATCGACTTCCGAATAGACATGAGCTGAATATGCCTGAGTATCTGCAAATGGTATGGCCACATCAATGGGACATAGTGGCTGGAATCCCAAGCCCACCTACAAAGGGTTGTGGCTAGTCGAGCTATGGAGAGCCTGGTTATAGATGTGCTGGACATAGGGAAGGCTCTCATCCCATGTGTGTGGATTCTTTGAGTTGTACATGTGTAGAATATGTACGATCATCCTGTTGACGACCTCTGTCTGGCCATTAGTTTGGGGATGGAAAGTTGTGGACTTAGTGAGCTTGGTGTCCAACATCCACTAGAGACTGGACCAAAATGTACCAAGGAACCTGATATCCCGATTTGAGATGATATACTATGGGACCCCAAAGTTACCCACTCTTATTCAAAGAAGATTTTAGCAGT
This sequence comes from Pinus taeda, assembly GCA_000404065.3. Lineage (NCBI taxonomy): Eukaryota > Viridiplantae > Streptophyta > Pinopsida > Pinales > Pinaceae > Pinus > Pinus taeda. Next base: position 39,108 of record APFE031678544.1, on the reverse strand, counting down.
GGCTTCTGCTGTTATATTCTTCTTGCAGGTCGCCAGAATGGCCATCTTCGAGAATCTGTCGACGACCACAAAAACACAATTGTTGCCATGCTTAGTAGAAGGAAGGCCCGACATGTAATCCATGGATATGGATTCCCAAGGTCGACCAGGGGTAGGCAGTGGCATATAGAGGCCTTGCTTCTTGATGGTTGGTTTGGCAATGGTACAGGAAGTGCAAGATCTGATGTACTTCCCAACATCTTGTCGAAGATTTGGCCAGTAAAAATACTTCTACAATACTGCCATTGTTTTCTCGACCCCAAAATGCCTAGCAGCCTGATTGTAGTGAGCTTCCCAAATCATCTTGGATCGCTTGCTTGAAGGAACACAAAGGTTTCCCAGATGGCATAGCAGGGTATCATGGAGGTGAAAATGTGGAACTTGCTGACCTTCCAAGAGTATCTGGTATGTGTGGCTGAAATCTGGGTCGCTTTTGTAGAGAAGTGGCCAATCAGAAGTCTCGTGCCCACAAGAGTTGAGCATGGCAATTAATGCCATTATCGATGGTTGGCTGAGGCAATATACAACATTATTGGTGCTACCCTTCTTATACTTGATATTCAAATGGAACAACTGCAGGCATGTGGACCAATTTTGATGGTGATCATTCTGCAACTTCCCTTGCGTTTGTATGAAATGCAGGGGTCGGTGGTCTATGTGGATGACCGTTTCCTTCCCCAAAATGTAATGCTTCCATTGTCGACATGCCTGCATAATGGAATACATCTCTTTGTCATAAGTGGGATAGTTTCAGACTGTGTCTGGCAGTGTCTCACTGTGATATGCCACAAGATTCCCTTGTTGAGTAAGTACTACCCCAATAGCATAGTCAGAGGCATCTGTCACAATCTCAAATGGCTATTGCAAGTTTGGTAAAGTGAGCACTAGTGTAGATAGGAGGTGATGTTTCAACTCTACGAATGCCTTCTGTTGAGATTTAGACCAAAATAATTTTGCTTTCACTGCTCCCTCGGTGACCTGACTCAAGGGCCAAGTGATATGAGATAATCCCAACATGAACTTGCGGTAGAAAATGGCAAGACCTAGAAAGCTACGAAGGTATGTCAGAGTGGTTGGGGCTGGCCAATCCCGAATGACTTGGATCTTGGTTGGATCCACATGCACCCTTCATTCATCGATAATGTATCCCAAATACTGAACCTGGGTCATGCCAAAAGTGAATTTCTCTAAATTGGCACACAACTTGTGTTGCCGCAGTGTTTGGAGAACTTGTCAGATGTGGTGGAGGTGCTCTTCCCAACTCTGGTTGAAGATCAGGATGTCATCCAAGTATACCACTACAAATGAGTTGGTGAATGGCCTCAAGATGTCATCCATCAGCCTCATGAAGGTTGCAGGAGCATTCGTCAACCTAAAAGGCATAACCAACCATTCGAAAAGGCCCTCCTTAGCTTTGAAGATTGTTTTCCACACATTAGAGGGTTCGATTGGTACCTTGTGATAGCCAAACTTCAAGTTGATATTGCTGAAATATTTTGCCCCCTTCAATTGGTCCAGAAGGTCATCAATCCATGGGATTGGGTAGCTATTCTGGACAGTGATCTTGTTCGATGCCCGATGGTCAATACAGAGTCCCCAAGTCCCATCCTTCTTTTGTACTAACAAGATCGGGCTCCCATAGGGTAATAAACTTGGACGGATGTGAGCTTTCTACAATAGCTCCTAAATCTTCCTCTTGATTTCTTCATTCTCTAGAATGGAGCATCGATATATTGGTCCATTGGGCAGCGACATCCCTGGGGTTAGATCGATGGAGTGCTTGACTTGACAGTGTAGAGGCACCCCTATGGGGGAGGTGAAGATGTCCTCATACTCCTCCACGACCTTGTCCATCTATTGTTTCCATGCGGAGGGGCCCTGTTTGGAGGTTGTGGCCACCGTCTTTTTCTTTCCCTGAGGGCGTATAACCATGAGAAAAAATTTCTCGATTTTGGAAATGAGCTTACTACATTGTTTTATAGTAACCAAATAGATGGCGGTAGGTGGTGCTACCTCTGGTATCCTGTAAAACTTATTTCCCAAAGTAACAATAACAACACGAGGCCTTGAATCATACACAACACGTTGTTTCCATAAGTATGGTTGGCCTAATAATACATTACAAACATCAAGGGGAGCAACGCTACATAATACCTCATTCGTGAAGGGCTTGATGTTGTATGGAAGGCGGCACTGCTAGCTCACGCGAAGATCATGTCCTTGGTGAAGCCACCTAATGGTGTATGGTTGTGGATGTGTTGTGGTTGGTAAGCCCAACCACTTCATGAACTTTGTCGAAATGAGGTTCTTTTGGCTCTCGTTGTCGACAATGAACTGTAGCAGGGAACCCTTACCCACATCTGGGAGTGGAAGAGGTGCTCCTCCTCCTCTAGATCTTCGCGTTCCTCCTTCTGGATCTTTGTGGTAGCAATGGTGGCATTGGGCTCCGCATCGATAATCTGCTTCCCTTTTTCATTCTCCTTGTTGGGTTCTGACCAAGAGTCGGAACATGCATCTGATTGCGAAGCCTTTAACTCAGCCACTAGTGACTGCTTGGCCCGACACTTGTGTTGTGAGTGGAGTTCTTATGGAACTCACACCACTTTCTCATGTCCTTCTTCAACTTCGTGACATTGTTCTTTGCTTGCGGCTTTGGCGGGTTTTCCTAGGCTGCCCCACCTTGGCTTTGTCCTTTGTTTAATGGTTTGGGGCACCTTTCCCTTGCTTTAGATTCGCAGATCCAAAGTCTCGTTTATTCTATTTAAAATTTTGCTCAATGTTGACCGAATATTGTTATGCCATGTCGAGCGAGGAGATGTCCAGGAATTCCATCTCTTCTAGGATGTACCTGTTTAAGTAGCTAAGGTACTTGAGAACCAAATGCTTCTCAGAATCCTTGATACCCAAATTCGTGCGAAGGGTATGAAAAACATTGGTAAAATCTGACACATCTTGGTCCCTTTTGTGTTGCAGCCTTGTCCACTTTATGTATTTATCCTCATAGCTCCTTACAAGGTAGTACTGCTCCTTGATGGCATCTCGGAACAATTTCCAAGTGGGTCGGGTTGAAAACAGTGAGTTCATACTTTCATCCTTCTGCTCACAGTAGGTTTCCCACCAGTCCTTGACGTGGGGGGCTGCTTTGAGAAGTGCAAAAGTAATCTTTTCCTGGTTGGAAAAATCATGAACCGAAAAATATCCTTCTAGCAGATTTGACCATTTATCTACAACGTATGCATCTATCTGACCCTCAAATATGGGAATGTACAAATTAACTTGTACCTTAAAGGGTGTGGCACTTCCAGAGTAGCTGTTGGAAGTAGATGCATCACCCCTGGGTAGCCGCTGAAGGATTTGGGCAAAGTTGTCCATCATCGTGTTCCTTTGTCACTCGATGGCTTCCTCAAGAAAGATTTTGATAGGATCTCCTTCCCCCTCGTCTTTCTTTTCATCTGCCATGGGAGGTCGTCAAGATTTACGAGGCTGGTCTTGCAAAGGTTCGACGAGTTCAAGCCCTAACTCCTTATATCCCGACCTCGTTGGGGACGTGCAAAGAAAAACAAAGAAAGAGCACATGGCTCTGATAACACTGATTTGGATTTAAATAGGAACACAACAAATTACGTATATAACCATAAATACAAGGATGCAGTAAAAATAACACTTCATTTCATTAATATCAAATACTGAAATATGCTTGCAAACAAAATGAAAATAAGACTAGCTCGGGTGATGGTAGCTTATCTCTGAGAAGAGATGTGGTGGCTACATGCCTCTGAATTAGGTTACAATGAGGCTCAAAGGCCTATTTATTGTTGATAAACAATTGAAAACCCTAAACATCCAAAAACCTAACCCTAGGAGATGAAGTGCCAAACTATGGGCCCCGTTTGGGTTAATTGGTACATAACCTTCCCAGGGTCGTAACTTTGGCATACGATCTCCATTTGATGTGCCCATTACCTCGTTAGAAACATCTATCCGAGGAATACAAGTTTTGATAAAAATGTCATTTAGGGCCTCAAAATGGCTCTGGAAGTTTAGGACCCGAAAAATTGTCAAAAATAGTAAATGTAAGGACACTAAAAAACTAAAATAAATAATGGTGGGGGTCCAAGTGGAATAGGTGGGTGGCAACCAATATCCAAATAGAACATCGAAGCTCTAGAAATGAAGTTATGAATTTTTGAAGTTGACAAATAATTATGGACAGTTAAGTCATGTAGGCTTGAAGTGAATTCATCCAAGAGACATGTCTCTTAACAAATTCGTTGGAGCCTCATGTTGTGTATAAATATGAGGTGAATTGAATTCATCTGAAGCATACAATTGTGCAACATTCATCCAAGATAGATATGAAATTTGGAGGCCACTACAACAAGGAGAGGTCAAGGGACAACATGGAAGAAGGTTTGCTTCAAGATAGCATGGACAAGTCTGTTTGGAGGCTGAGTGTGGATTGGGTTGAGTGAATTTTATTGGTAAAAACAAGTCTGAAGTTAGTTGTGTCGAGGGCCGAGGTTCTAGGCTACTAGGCTGAGGAGCTAGGAGGCAATGCACTGTTGTTTCGGGTGACGTTTTGGTCCCGTTGAGGGAGACTGCAACTACAACTAGCTACTTTGCGAGGCTGCAGGCCATAGAAAGAAGCTAAGGTTGTTCCAAAGCAACGTTGAGGTGGACAATACTTGTAGGAGGCAGGGTGGCATAAGGGGAGACTCTCCTAGGTGGAACACAACACTAGAAGGGCTTAGTTTGCTGACAACATGGAGGGTTAAGGGAAACATTTTGTGCCCTAACCAGAATTATAGGAGCAACAATCAAACAATGGAGGAAAGCAACATTTTGTGGAGGAGTGTTGGGTCAAAGTGTTCACCGGATTGGATTGTGATTGTAGAAACCTGTTGGTGCCATGTGGAGGATCTTCCAAGGAGAGTGAAGAGTCTTCCTAGGAGCAGAATTGATAGTGACGTGATTGGGTGCTATTGTTCTAATTGGAGAGTAGTGTGTTGGCTACCTAAAGTATCCCTAGAGAAACAAACAAGAAGGATGTTGTTGGTGCGTGATTGGGTGAAGATTGCAGCCTTATGAGTAGCTCTTTGGTGGATGAAAGAGGCTACTAGAAGGCAGATTGTAGCTCAGGTATTGGCCAACCTAGAGAGTAGTTGATGAGCCCGTGCACATGCAGTAGGAGTGACTTGCAACATTGTTAGGTGGAAACACTCTTGGAGTCTCAATGTGTTGTGGCCTTGATGGACTAAGGCACTACTAGTGAGCAGTACGAGAGCAAAGGACTGACAGGAGAAGATACAACATCGAAGTTGGAACGAATTTTGTCATTGTATCTTCTATACTTGTTGATGGTGTTGGACCTGCAACCATGTCAAGGGATCTTCCCAGTAAGAAGTCCTAACTATACCTCAGACCGTTTGGAGTAGGAGTCCCAACAGTGGGTAGTAAATTAGTGCCTTGACTGCAGTACCACACAGAGTTAAGTATGATAACTTTGTTAGAAGCAAGTGTTTGACCTTGCAGTGGGTCAAGTGAGATACATGGGGGTTATAACACATAGAGGGGAAAAGGAAGTGTGTCCCTTAGAAGATTATAATAGTATGCAACCTAAAAGGAACACATGAGCAGAATGACATCAGAAGTTGGAAGCAAAATAATCCACAATCCAAAGTGACGACTTAATACAACAACATGTGTTAAACAAGATCCATACAATTTCATACAAAATAGTTCATGCACAAATGCGTAAGTTAAATAACATACATTGCTAAAGTAACTAAAATAGTCGAACTATAATAACAACATATGCATGAAAACATGTTGGCTCAGTTATATTATTAAGTGAAAGTTCCATCCATACACAGACTATTGACAACCACTAGCCCCAATAGTGGAACATTACATTCAACATCGCCTACTCTGCCAAAGAGATGTACTCACTCTATGTTGCAGAGAAGCCAAGGCTCGTCACAATACTCTCCAAGCCTTCTCTAACCAATGCCTAGTCAAAAGCTTGGCTCCCAAAAGCTTGTACTATGAGTTATGAGGTTCTATATATAAAAAAGGGTGGGGTGACCCTTGAAATTATCCTTTGACTCTTTGACTACCCTCATGACTCTTCAAATTACATTGTGACTGTTCACATCCACTAATGACACACAGATTTAACTTACAATATATTTACAAATAATTATACAATTTCAACATATACCCATGTGGGACAAAATACTCTCGAGTCATCCTAACAAGACAAGAAACATAACTCAGGGCCTTGGGAAAAGACCAACTCGATAGCATCCTCTTGATGGTCTTCGGTGATGAACTGATATCAAGCTTGGTATTGTTGTATTGTGTCCTTATACGATTTGGTGATGTGTTTCTCGAAATGGACTCCTGCCTCCAAGGATTTCGGGTATATGGTTCTCAAACCTCTGTCAAGCACATATTGAAGCATACACAACATTTTCCTGAGTGTGGCTCGACTGTCAATGTACTTTTGCATGCTTTATGCGCTGCAAATCATCGTTGGTGGTCTCTCACATTAACTGCTCTATGTACCTATCGACCTCTAGCGAGAATTGGTTCTTCTTCATGGCATGAGTGAGGGTTCCAATTGAAGGGATCATCTGTGTCCTCACTATGACATCCAGTCTCTTGAAAAACCATGCATAAGAAGCCTCAATGCTGGTGATGAGCGGAGGAAGCTTCTCATAATTCCGGATCAACATCTAGATTCGTGCTTTGTCTAACTCTTCTTATGACTTGATTATCTTCTGCAAGTAAAGTGGGGCTCCCTTGTACCTCATTGTCCATTCCTGTACATGCATAATAACAAAATGGATGTCTTTGAGAGTTTGGGCTATCCTTGCACACTATTGCTAAGAACCATATAGATGAAGAACTTCCTCGTGCACAATGAAAAATATACCATATAGTTTCCACATGGTGGTCTCAAGAGTTGATACTTCAGCAAGCATTACTTTTCTCATCTCTGCCATTGTGGACCCTGCAGACTGTTATGTTCTTTCCCTAGCCTCCTACAGGTCCTTTTCCATTCGATCATTCTTTTCTATCAAGAACTTGACCGTTGAGCCCGTTGCTTCTGTATAAGCCCTAGAAGCATCAACCATGGCAGCTGGATGTCTTCTAACATCTGCAACAATCACCCTTTCCTCTATGTGTGCAAGTGAGGTGTGATCATTTGAGAGCTGTTTTCTTTGTGCATGTACAATCCTTTGTGGTGACTCATCAAATGAAATATTGTACACATCTATCTCTGCATCATCATCAAGGAGGAAAAATTCTCCTTGCTCACTCGAGACTGGTTTTGATTCTAGAGGTGACAGAGACTATGGGGCAACCTTAGATGATCTCGGCATGAGGTCGATGTCTTGGTCTTGTGGCTCCTGTTCAAACTCCATATCCATTGCTTCAACCATCTGATCAATCTACTGAGAAAGTTCTTAAACATGCAGCTGATCACCCTCTTCTTCATCTGCTGGCTTCTCTGAATCCTCAACCTGTATAGGTAGAATTTACTTTGTCATTGTGCATTGCCTTTCCTCCTATTTCTATTTCTGCTTCTCTTCCCTTTATCCTCTTCTTAGCTCCTTCTCTTCTTTCAACTTCTTTTCCATTTCCTGCAACTTCCTCTCTGCATTATCCAAACTTTTCTTATCTCTCTTCCTTCGTTCTACTCTCCTTTTTCTATGTCACCTCTTCGTCTCTATCTCCAAATATACTTTCTCAACAAGAGGATCTTCTTTGAACTTGTAGCTTTTCTCATCCTTTGCTCTCTCGACAATCTTCCACTTGCCTTTTTCCTACACCAGTTTGCTACTCACTGCTACTATTGTTGCTGATTCCTGTGGTGCTTCTGCCTATAGAGCTGCTTTTCATTCTATAGCCATGCTGACCGGTTCATTAAGACTAGAGGAGTTGTAGCAATACCTCCAAGGGTCTTCCTCTGGCTAATGACATGACCCATGGATCCATGGCTAATACACCTTCACACGGTGGTTCTTGCATATGCAGTGGGGATCATATAGATTGAAACTCTTGTTTCCAAACTCAAACTTGTTCAAGTCCTCAGCCTCGGCATCTACATCCTGCAATCTCCAGATCTCTGACGATCCAATTTGCAAAGGAATAACATGCCATGGTGCCTTTTTCCTCCTATGCAGTCCTGCTGATAACCATGTGGAGATGTGATATTCAACCTATTGCATGACCAAGTTATCCATGGAAAAACTTGGTAGAACAGGCAAAGGATTCTCTTCGCCAAACATCCCGATGAAGGTGCCATTGGGTGAGGCATACCTATCTGCAATGTTAATCACTGCCTGCATCACTTTTTGGGACATGCAAGGTGGATCCTATTTCGAATATCACCTTGTACACCGGGGTGATGAAGTGGTCAGATAGACTCACCATGACTCCTCAGTGGTTGTACTCAGATAGAAACTTGCAATATATGTTCACAACATCGTCTGATGGTGTCCATGTCTAACCCATGCTAGGAAACTACTGCTGGGCACAGATTGTATCATGCAGGTACGCAGACATATAGAATATCACTTTCTCATACTTAGGTGAATTTTTGGCATTAGACACATGCACTTTTAGCTAAAGAGGAAAATTGTCTCACCAATTGAATGGCCTTCCTTCATTTGCTAACTAATCCAACACAACCACCAAACTTTGTGGAAATGTCTCCATGCTCTCTTGACCGTACAAGCGACATGCAAATATGATCAAGGGTTGGTAGGCCTTCCTAAGTGACTTAGTCTTGTAAACCTGGTTGGGTGTCAACCTGAACTTTGATGGATCTTTTACACAACACTTCATTATGTCTCTAGTGTTCACATTATATTAGGAGTAAAGAAGAGTGCATCCATGTGGTTCACCCACTGTGGTAAGTGATGCATTTGATGATAGTTTTCCCTCCTAAAGGTAGAAAGTTGTGTTCCACTGCCACTGCTTAATGTCATAATCTCTAGGTCAATATGTGAGACAATCCAGTGAATGATGTCCTCACATGGGAAGGCGGGGTACCTGCATGCAACCCTATACAAGGTTGAATTGTGGATGTTGACATAGACTTGTCGATCTTCCAGATGTTCCTGGAAGCTGCTTGCAAATATGTCCTTTATTTCCTTCCATGTAACCTTCATGTCCTTCTCTATGAACAACTGTGTGTCTGCATAGACTGGAAATTTAATTAACACCTATTCAGCTACATCTTTAATGTTTCACTCTATAATATCCTTTGATCCAGCTCTCCTAGAAGCCATGTTTCATGTACTATTGAGAAGCTGCTCAATAGCTAATGTATTTGGAGACAGAGAGGACACTAATGGCATGAAAATGTCCTCTTAAAATAAAAAAAAATACTTCAAGGATTGATCATGCAACAAACTAGGCAACTTCTAAGTAAGATTGCACAATTCTGACTTTCAGAGGTGAGGGACTATCAACTGGATCTGCCCAATACACAATCCTAGCTTCTAGTGAGAGGCGCTGATTACTAGAACTGCGCAATGCATAGTCCAGTGTGTCTGGTTGGTGACTAGAAATACGCAACACACAATTCAATCTGACTTTGATGCTAGCTGGGACTACGCATTATGCAATCCAAGAAAGCATGACTCCATGACTGTCTCTTGCAACTGCACAGAGTGCAACTGGAGCTAGTGAATAGGAGCCTTTGCATAATTCCTGGAGCCAAGCTAGAGCCTTGAGAACTAGAGATGTGCACTACATGCCGGGAAGAGCTAGATCCGAGCCAAGACAACCCAAATCTGCCCAAGAGTGACTTGTAAACGACTAGATCCGAATGCATGAGTGAAGGATGGTGCAAATATAAGTGTGCAACCATGTATGCAATCAAAACAAATGTAGGAATCCGTAAAACAGAAGAACAATGAAGCTTGTGGGGAGAGTTGCCGCAATGACAACCATTAGTGCAAAAACTGGGTTATGCATGCGACTCTTAGGAAAGGTAATGAATTTGTGTAAAACAACACTTCTACAAGATAAAAAAAATCAAAACGCTAGTGGTCATTCAAAAAAATGGGTAAAACAACACTCACACAAGTTAAGGAAACAAAAGCGACAGAAAAATATGCAAAAGACACGAAAAGCATAACTTACTCGGAAAAGTTGTACCGATTGTGCTGAAGATTCCTAAATTCCTTGGGAATGAATGAGCTCTAAGATTGAATGTGAAAATGAGCTCTGGTAGCACCCATTAAATAGATTTGATCGATTTAGGGTTCATGATGCGAAGTCCAAAAATCTAGGAAAAAGCAAGAGGTGGCTACAATTTCTAAAATTAACTCAAGTGTAACTCCCAATGCTAAAAATAAATCCCTATTGTTTAGGGATCCTTTTTTGCTTTTGCTTGTTTTATTCTTCAGGAAGGGATGCCATGCATGAATGGAGAAATTGCGCAGTCTTGGGGGGAATCAGGCAAGTTACTGGCTCATACATCAGGCAATAGCTGAGGGAATGATTTTGCGTAATTCCTGTGTTGAGTGGCTCTATCTGCCTCTCATGCTTTGCACAATTTCCCAGCTGAAGATAAGCTGCCAGTTGGATCAGCACATGAAGCTCACTATAGGGTTGCACTGCAGATTTCTTAAGAGAAAGGTTGGTTGGCCTCTAGGACTGCACACATTGCCAAGGCAATGCAAGAACCAGATTGTAACCAAGTCACGGGGAGGTCAGCTTGTGGTTAATCAACAAATCAAGTAAACTAACACAAGATGTATGGAAACATATAAAATTGAGGAAAGCACAAGTACTTGGGCAGTGCAAGATAAGTTGCTGAGATTTTAATATGGAAGCTTCAAAACAAAGTGAAGGCAAAATTTTGGAGTGTGGTTGTAGCTGATACAACATTGGTGACACACTGGTAGAACTCCAACTCTTTGTATGGACCCTTTCTCAAGTAAAGAAAGTCTAATGCCTCCAGAAGTATTGTTCAATCCTTTGATCGTCATGGTTCCTTCACTAGCTCGAGTTAAAGATATAGTCCCTACCATTCTCTTGATCGGTCAACACACATACCAAGGCAAGTCAACTAAGTTATTTCTATTGGGGATGAGGGGTATATTGATGCACAAGTAATATAGACTATTAGAGTTTAAGTTTCATATTTTGTGTTGCTCCACTTCCAACAGGCTTGGATAGTACCCCGACAGAGTCACCTCAGGAACAAAAGCATCGCTCTGCTGCTAACGAATTTGGACAGTACCCTGGTAGAGTTTCTTGCTTCACCTATCTGCATAGGAGGCCTTCCCTCTTATTTCACCTTTATTTTATTTTTTCATTTTTTATTTTTCAAAGAACTGTGCATAGGCACTTATTTATTTCATGAGGCAGAAGAGGGATCCCGACTTATTGAGAGCAGAAGAGGTTGTCCCTTTATAGAAGTATGTTATATATACCTCTGACATACTTGTTAAGGTTTTTCCCCTCATGGTTTTCACCCTCATCTTACTCTACTTGACTTAGTTGACAAGGGTTAACCGAAAATAAAAAATTGATTAGAGTAGGCGATACTAGTTAAAAGTGTAAGCATTGTATTTTCACCAGGACTCGCTCTGAACAAAACATATTTTCCATTAGGGTATCATCAACTGAAAGAATGCAAGATCTTCATAAGGAGAGAATAGACAGATAACCAAATGTTGGTAGTTTTACAATTCCTCTTGTATTTCACCCTTCTTGTCTCAAGAAGCCAACATGGTTTCATGTGAAAGCTAATCCTACGGGTGTATAAACAAGAAAATGAACAAGCAAGCAAAGGATAGAAGTAAAACGAAAGAAAAGCAAGTAAGCAAAGCAAAATATGAAAGCAGAGCAAACAAGAAATCAATCACTACTCCTACTCCTAATCTAAATAGTGCATGGGCCTTCTCACGTGAAGTGATATTTCGAATGCGGTGATTGATGCACTGGTTGGCCCATGTAGATGATGGCATGGTTAATAAGAAAGATATTTAGGAAAACCAGCAAGCAAGAAATATAAAACAATGAAAACCAACATGATCAGAGTTTAGATTCATCCAACGTGTTATCACTCAAGAAGCAATTACCAAATTGTTCACACCTGTTTGTTTGTGAAGGTTAGGTGTTAGTCCAATTTCAATTTTTCCATGTTCAATGTAGTGTCTAGGTCTTTAAAATCTTTGTGGCATGGTTACATAAAGGTAAATAATTAGTTCTCATTCATCATTGGTCCCATAACCCGCATAAATTCCTTGTATCAAGTTTGTTTTAAGGTCCTGATGTGTTATAAAGCAGTTTAGGTGTTTTCGTAGCATGGAAACAAGTATAGGCGTTTTCGTAGCGCAAAACCCAGATTTTACACTGGTTGCGCTATGAAATCGAAGATTCGTGCAATCCGTAGCATATCTTTCCTAGCTGTCATATCTGTCACATTCAGTTATTATTGCATCATTCACTGTCAGCTTATACACTTTGCTTGTCATGTCCAACCGCTTATCTTCATCATTAGAGTCGTTAGGTACCCTGGTATGCTCAAATTGCAAGTTTCAAGAAGAGCCAAGTATTCACAGTCATGATTATGATTGTATTTATTGCAAGAGGAATAATCAGAAAATGTTAAATTTGAATTCCTCAAATGTCAAGCGAGGCAGTATTCAAGCGAGGCAACCATCAAGTGAGGCAGTGATCAAAGTTTGAGACAACGCCAGTCTATCAAGTTTTCATTACATTGAAGTCTCATGGAAGGATCGACAGAAAAGAAAGAGCATAGGTCAGGTAAATGTTTGAGAAGTGAAACTGAAGGTCTGGACATCATCTTGAAGAACATGGAAGTGGAACATGCATTCAAGCAGGTTGGATGTTGGAATTTCTACGAAAAATTCCAGGGAGGTCATGCACAAATCACCAAAGAGTTTGCCTTGAATTTCACAGGACTGAATTCAAAAGTTGGTGTGCTTGAATTGCAAATTTCACCAGAGGTAATCTCCACAGTCATTGAGATTCCGAGAGGACAAGAAAAATGGTTTAAAAATTTTAAATTTGATATGACCCCCTTGTAAAGAATTTATGACGCTGGAGTTCATTAACTCAGATTTAAACAAGTATGTGCCTAGAAATTATGTCAAGGACTCATATGCCAATTTGCTTACCTGCATACAAAGGTACCTAACCTGTGAAGGGAGATATAATAAGGCGTATTCATATCATTTCAAGCTTCTGCTGCATTTCACAGGAAAGACATCTATTGATTTACCTTTCTATTTATTTTGTAGCTTGAGCAAAACGCGTGACAAAGTGCAGCTAAGGAAAGAAGCCTGTGAGACCTCATTGTTTCACCACAACTTAGTTAAGTTGATTTTTGTGCATGAACTCCAGAGAGTAGGTAGGGATTGGCCCACTTTCATGTTTATGTCTAGTTTTAAAAATGAAACTGGTCTTAGCCCACAAGTTGTGAAAGCTTCTTCACCAATAACTGATCATCATACAGAAACGAGATCCAAGAGATTCACAAAATTGAAATCTAGGAAACAGGTAAGGGAGCCTGCCAGATCACTGGTTATTCAAGACACACCCCAGTAGTCCCTGAAAGATAAAAATCTGAACAAAGAAGGTAGAAGTGAAGCATCTATAGGAGAAGTAGTCCAGAGAAGAATGACCAGGAGTCAATTAGCTAAGGAAAAAGGCAAGAAGGTGGTTGCTGAGGAAAGCCCTGTTTCAAAGGGAAGCTTGAATGACTTACTGCAAGCCATTGGTATTGGAGAATCTCCCTTGATTCAAGTAGATTTGGTAGAATCAAGTAAAGACAAAACTAAAAGAGTCAAAGCCTCGAAAAAGCTCAAGTTTGATGGCCAGGTTGCTCAATTTGTCTTTAAGCCAAGAAGACCCATAACGAGGAATTTCAAATAGATGCAGGAGATGCTGCCAGAAGTAGGTGAAACAGAGGAGATTGTAAAAGCTCATGACAGACCCTTGCCTTCATTAGAAATATCATCACAGTTGCATAGAGAAGATAGAGGAAAGGCAATCATCTCGCCAGAAGGAAATAGTGTTGAAGAATTGAAAAATAAATTAAGGTTAGCAAATCTTGAAATTGCTAAATTGAAGAAAGCCTCTACGAAGCATGCAATCAAGGAGGCTCATTTTGACAAAATGCAAGATTTGTGGGAAGATAAAACATTCAAAATACCTGAGGTGGTCCACTGTAATACCCAATATTATACCTAGACAGTCCCTGCACTAAAAGAGGAAACATTCATCAGAAGGGTTAATACAAAACTAAGAGTTGGGATCAGAGTTATGAAAAGGAAAATTGAATATTTGATGATCCAGCTGAGTCAGCTGGAAATATCTCCTTAAGAAAACCACACAGCAAGTAATCTTATATTCAAAATTTTGATGATTTACCTTGTTACAGTTTCTTGAAGGATGATACATATCTACTCAGTTTTGATAGCTTGAGGGTAGTTGAAAGGGATATGTCTAGATAAAAGATCCTTAAGTCAATCAGATTTTGGTATCAAACTGTGTTTTGTGACTACACAGCAGTTTTGTAGTGCGCTACGAAACTGCTGAAAAGACACATAATGCACAACAGTTTCGTAGCGCGCTACGAAACTGCTGAAGCCACATAATTGAACCCAATTTACCAATTTTGAGCTATCAAGGGGAAATTTTTTGAAAAGGAAGTGTCAAAAAGGGTCATTGCAATGTGCAAGTAATAGGCAAAGGTAAAACAAGCGGAGGAAAAGAAATATGAACTATAAAGTTTTTTCATACAAATCTTTGCTAGTTTTCTCCACAACATTTCAAACGGTTTTGAAGAAGTTTTGTCTCTATAAGAATATATGGAAAGGGTCTAAAACACATCAAGAACGTGTCACTACACCCTTGTGTGATCAAAGAAGACATCATGGTTAATTAATCTCAAACATCCTTGAGGAAACCAAACGCAGGAAAATAAGGGTAGTTTCCTACTTTGCAGGAGCAGTAAAAGAGATAAGATATTAAGGGCCAGCAAGGAACTTTAAACATCCATCAAAGTTAAACTGAAGGGAACCACTTGTCAAAGAACGAGTCTTTATTGTAAGTAATGTTATTATCAGTATGGTATGGAGTTAGACTCCTAATTGTATTAGGTTCCTAAAATGTCTAGTTATCAGTTTGTTGCATTTAATAATTAGTTAGAGTTTGAATAGGTGTCATAGCAAGGAGAATTCGAGTTCCCCTCATGCTGGAGGAGGAATCTCAAAGCTCTATATATAGCAGAAGAGCTGATGTACAAAGGGTTGGAAATTTATTGAAAAAAAACTTTGATATTTGGCTTTATGTAAAAACTCTGCTTTAGTAATACAAGACTTGGCTTTACTTCTCAGTTATCATAAGGAATTTATTGTTCAGAATGTGTGTATTATCCTCTCCTTAGTATTTTCAGTGGTATATATGTTTGATTACTTAGAAATCACTGATTGTGCTCTAATTTCCTTCACATATTTATAAACTATGTTGTCCTATATGTTTCTGGTGTGTTCTGAATGGTTGAATTCTAAATGTCCTGACTTCTATGTAAGGTTGATATCATTGTTATGCTGAAACTATTTTGACTCCATAAGCCCAATGGATAATCTCTAATTGTGTTTCCACCACTCCCATTTCTCTATCTTTGTTTTACAAGAGTTAGCCATCTTAATCTTAATCAAAAATCATTAATCCTTTGAGAGAGCCCTCTCAGGTTGGGGAAGCTAAGCCTCAGCCTAAAGTAGGTTTGAAATAGTTACTTAAGGTCTTCCTGGTCAGCAGCCTTCCAGGGTCAGATTTTAAGATAACACAAAGAAATGAAAAGAGTAAAAGCGCACAACAGACATTCTTTAGATGTACCATGATGTTGCATCAAATTGTGCACAGATGAAAAACCTGCACACCCTTTTGATCTTGAGAAATGAGAAAACATGGAAAAAGAAGAAAACTTTCACATAGCAACATGACTTGCTACGTATGACTCCTCTAATTCATGAGTGATAGGATCATGTGATTCTGGTGGAGGATGTGAGATCTATAGATTAAAATGATTTTCAATGCAAATAAGAGAGTGATGAGGAGCCTGGGGTGTTTCAATAGTTTTATGATCAGAAGTGGAACTGTCCTTAAGGTTGCGAGAACCTGACATAACCATCAGCTCAGGCTGAAGTGCCTCGATAACTTGAGGATTTTCCACTTCATCAATATGTAGATCATCAAAGATTGGTTGCTTAGAAAGATCAACATCATGATCAAATGAATGAGTAACAAGATTACGACAACCACAATCATAAAATTTGAGATGTGCATCAACATCCTCATGATTTGACGAATCATACAAAGGGGTTGACAAGAAACATAATTTTTCACCCTTTGAATTTATAGAAATAAAAGATGACATATTGGGTGGATTTGAAAATAAAGATTTGTCCTCTCTATAATCAAATGACAAACTGACACCCTGAGTGTTCTGCGAATGACCAGAAGTAGAAAAATCCGAGTATGAATTTTCATAAGAAAAATCAGAAACATAAGAATCACAGAAGATGTCAGGATAAAGCGGATGAGGTGTGGACAAAAGGATATCATCCTTCACCATAGGTTCTTCTTCAGATTCCCACACATACTCATCATAAATGATAGCATAGGTTGGCTGCTCAACATCAACTCCATTGAAAAATTCATCCTCGTGAATAATAGATTTGGAGTCTGGAACGGATGAACACAACACTGTAGAATGCAGAGGATCAAAGGAACCAGAGGATATAGGTTGAGAAGACAAGACTTCGTGACAACCATCAGAGTTGCAGTCCAATTATGCGCAAATGTTTAGAGCAGGTGGAGTGGGAGGATGTGACAGTTCAACATATGGGTTCGCAGCTTCTCCCACCTCGTCTTGCGGAGCTAGAGCTGTTTGATGAGAAGGGGATGGAGGGTCACTTGTGACAACAACCTTTTCCATCTTAGATATGGAAGCTCTAATGCTTAGATATGCTAGGAGGGGTTTGAATGATTCAAAACCACGTGGTTTTTCCAGATACGTGAAGAAGATACTGAAATATTTCTTTGAGAAATTTCCAATGAATTTCATCTTCAGGGATTTGAAAAGTGAGATTACAAAAGCGATCCAAAAATTGTGCAATAGATTCATCAGGTGCTTTTCGTAATTTCAGAAAATATTTGTTGAGTGATTTATGGTCATAATGATAGAAAGCATGGATTAACTCTTCGATCATGTGATCATACGAGTGAGTAGAGGTCGCGGGCAATGTGTGACACGGTTGCTCAACGTGCCCTTCGAATGTGTAAGTGAACAACCCACAGGAAATGTTGTCTGAGGGGAATTCATTCATTTCACAGAACCGTAGAAGACCAATCCGTGTCTCAACAGGGCTACTTCACCTTCATGTTGTACTTGATTCATTACAAGTCATTAATGACATCCTCCGGTGCTTCAAAATTATGTGCATGAGAAAAAATGATGGAGTTGAGATTGTAATGTAAGAGATAAACAATGTGAAAAGATTTAAAACATATTTTGAGGGCTCATCTTATCATCTAGCCCTCCTTCTAGCTCTAGAAATGTTGACGGTGCTGGATACGCCAACATGTCAAGGGATCTCCCGGGTAAGAAGTCCCAACTAGACAAACCATTTGGAGTAGGAGTCCCAACTGTGGGTAGTAAAGTAGTGGCTTGACTAAGGTAGAATGTAGAGGTAAGTATGATAAATTTTTTGGAAGCAAGTGCGTGACCTTGCAGCGATTCAAGTGAGATGCATGGGGGTTCTAACACATAGAGGGGAAAAGGAAGTGTGTCCCTTAGAAACCTGTAATAATGCGCAACCTGAAAGGAACACATGGGTGGAATGACATCACAGGATGGAAGTAGAATAGTCCATAATCCAAAGTGATGGGTTAATACAACAAAATGTCTTCAACAAGATTCATACAATTGCATACAAAATAATTCATACACAAATGCGTAAGTTAAATAACATACATTGCGAAAGTAACCAAAATAGTTGAACTACAATAAAAACATATGAATGAAAACATGCTAGCTCTATTATATTAATAAGTAAAAGTTCCATTCATCCATACACCATTGAAAACCACTAGCCCCAATAGTGGAACATTACAATCAACACCACTTGCTCCTCCAAAGAGATGTATTGACTTTATACTGTGGAGAAGCTAAGACTCGTCACAATACTCTCCAAGCCTTCTCTAAGAAATGCCTAGCCAAAATCTTGGCTCCCAAAAGGATGTACTATGAATTATGAGGTTCTATATATAACAAAGGGTGGGGTGACCCTTGAAATTCCCCTTTGTCTCTTTAACTACCCTCATGACTCTTCACATTACATTGTGACTATTCACATTCCACTAATGACACTTGGAATTTCACTTACAATATATTTAAAAATAATCATACAATTTCCACATATACCCATGTGGGATAAAATAGACTTGAGTCAACCTAACAAGACAAAAAACATCACTCGGGGTCTTGGGAAAAACCAACTCGGCAACATCCTCTTGATGGTGTTTGGTGACAAACTGATACCAAGCTTGGTACTGCACTATTGTGTCCCTGTAATGTTTGGTGATGTGTTTCTTGAAATATACTCTTGCCTCCATGGCTTCCGGGTATATGGTTCTTGAACCTTTGTCCAAATCATCTTGAAACATGTGCAACATTATCTTAAGTGTGGCTAGACTGATGATGTACTTCTGCATGTTTTCTATGCTCAGCTGCAAGTCATCGCTGGTGGCCTCTTGCATCAACTGCTCTATGTACCCATCGACCTCCAACAGGACTTGGTTCTTCTTCATGGCTTGAGTGAGGGTTCTGATTGAAGGAATTCTTTGTGTCCTCACTATAACATCCAAACTCTTGAACAACGTGCATGAGAAGCCTCAATGCTGGTGATGAGTGGAGGGAGTTTCTCATAATTTTGGATCAACATCTGAATCCGTGCTTTGTCTAGCTCTGCCTATGGCTTCATTATATTATACAAGTAAAGAGGGGCTCCCTTGTACCTTATTGTCCATTCTTGTACATGCGTAATAGTAGTGTGTATGTATTTGACAGTTTGGGCTATCCTCACGCATTGCTACTAAGAACCATATAGATGGAATATCGCCTTGTGCATGGTGAAAAATCTGCCATACAGTTTCCACATGGTGATCTTAAGAGTTGATACTTCAGCAAGCATCACGTTTCTCATATTTGCCACAACAGACCTTGCGGACTGTTCGGTTCTCTTCTTGGCCTCCTATAGATCCTTTTCCATCTGATCATTCCCTACTATCAAGAACTAGACCGTTGAACTTGTGGATTTTGCATAACCCTTAGAAGCACCAGCCATGGGAGTTGGATGTATTCTAACATCTACAACAATCACCCTTTCCTGTATGTGTGCAGGTGATGCATGATCATCTAGGAGATGCTTTCTTTATGTGTGTATAATCCTTTGTCGTGACTCATCAAATGATAGATTGTACACATCCATCTCCAGATCATCATCAAGGAGGAAAGCTTCTCCTTTTGTCACTCGGGACTGATTATGATTCTGGAGGTGGCGGAGACTGTGGGGTGACCTCAGATGCTCTCAGCATGAGGTTGATGTCTTGGTCCTGTGGCTCCTGTTACAACTCCATATCCATTGCTTCAACCATTTTCTCAATCTACTAAGCAATTTCCCAAACCTACACCTTCTCACTCTCCTCTTCATCTGCTGGCTCCTCAACCTTTATAGGCACAGTTTTCTTTGTCATTACACCTTGCCTTTCCTCATGTTCCTGTTTATGCTTATCTTCCCTTTCTCTCCTCCTTAGCTCCTGCTATTCTTTCAACTTATTTTATGTTTCCTGCAACTTCCTCGTTGCATCTTCCAACCTTTTGTTATCTTTCTTCCTCCATTCTACTCTCCTTTCACGCTGTTTCCTCTTCGCCTCTATCTTCAAAGCTACTTTCTTAGAAAGAGGATCTTATATGAACTTGGAGCTTTTCTCATTCTCTCTGCTCTTAGAAATATTCCTCTTGCCTTTGTCCTGCGCCAGTTTGCTGCTGTTGTTGCTGCTTCCTGTGGTGGTGCTGCCTGTAGAGATGCTTTCCATTCTATAGCCATGATGACCAGTTAATTAAGCCTAGAGGAGTTGTAGCAATACCTCCAAAGGCCTTCCTCTAGCCAATGAAATGCCCCGTGGATCAATGGATAATACACCTTCGCATAGTGGTTCTTACATATACAGTGGGGATCATACATATTGAAACTCTTAGTGCCAAACTCAAACTTATTCAAGTACTCAGCCTCAGAATCTGTATCTTTAAAGCTACGGATATCATACAATCCAATCCGGAAAGGCGGATTAGGCCATGGTGCGTTCTTCCTCCTATGTAGTCTTACTGATAACCTTGTGGAGATGTGATATGCAACCTCTTTCGTGACCAACTTATCCATGTTAAACCTTGGTGGTACATGCAAAGGCTGCTCTCTACCAAACATCCCAATGAAGGTGCCACCAGGTGAGGCACATATTGTATCAAGCACGTACGCAAACATATAGAATCTCGCTTGCTTATCCTGAGGCAGATTTTGGGGATTAGACACATGCACTTTCAGCTGAAGACCCAACATGTCCAACCAGTTGAATGGCCTTCCTTCATTTTCCAACTAATCCAACAAAACCACCCAACTCTGTGGAAAGGTCTCCGTGCTCTCTTGACTGTACAAGTAGCATGTAATGATGATCAAGAGTTGGTATGCCTTCCTAAGCGACTTATTCTTCTAGACCTGGTTGGGTGTTGACCTAAAATTTGATGGATATTTTACCCAACGCTTCATTATGTCTCTAGTGTTCACATTGCTGTTGGGAGTAAAGAAGAGTGCATCCATGCGGTTCACCGACTGTGGTAAGTGATACATCTGATGATAGTTTTCCATCCTAAAGGTAGCAAGCTGTGTTCCACTGGCATTGCTCAATGACATCGTCTCAGGGTTAGCATGTGAGAAAATCCAGTGAATGATGTCCACACATGGGAAGGCGAGGTACCTCCATTCAACCCTATACAAGCTTGACTTATGGATGTTGACATAGACCTATCGATCTTCTAGATATTCCTTATAGCTTCTTGCAAATATGTCCTTTATTTCCTACCGTGTAACCTTCATGTCCTTCTCTATAAACAACTGTGTGTCTACATAGATGGAAAAGTTCATTGACACCTGTTCAACTACACCTCCAATGTTTCTCTCTATAGTATCCTTTGATTCAGCTCTCTTGGAAGCCATGTTGCCTGTACTGCCGAGAAGCTTCTCAACAACTGTTGTACCTAGAGACAGAGAGGATACTCATGGCATTGAAATGTCAGCTTAAAATAAAAAATCACTTTAAGGATCAATCATGCAACAAACTAGGCAACTGATGGGAAATATTGCACAATTATGACTTTCAGAGGTGAGGAACTATTAGCTGGATCTATGCAATGCACAATCCTAACTATTAGTGAGAGGTGCTGATGATTGGAACTGCGCAATGCATAGTCCAGTGTGGTTGGTTGGTGTCTGGAAGTGCACAATGCGCAATTCAATCTGGCTTTGATGCTGGCTGGGACTATGCATTGTGCAATCCCAGAGGGCAAGAACCCTGGACTATCTCCTAGAACTGCATAGAGTGCAATTGGAGCTAGTCATTGGCAGCCTATGTGCAATTATGGGAGCCAAGGTAGAGCCTTGAGATCCAGAAATGTGCAATGCATCTAGACCCATGCCAAGACAACCAAGATCTGCCTAAGGGTGACTTGTAGATGAGTAGATCAGAATGTATGAGCGAAGTATGGTGTAGATATGAGTGAACAATGATTCATGCAATAAAAAAAAAATTCATGAATCATTCAAATAGAATAACAACGAAGCTTGTGGGGAGATTCGCCACAACGACGACCATTAGTGCAAAAACTGTGTTATGCATGCAACGCTTAGGAACGATAATGAAAAACTGAAAAAAAAACACTTCTACAAGCTAAAACAAATTAAAATGCTAGTGTTTGTTTAATAAAACAGGTAGAACAACACTCACACAAGCCAAGGAAACAAAAGTGATAGAAAAAATTGCAAAAGACAAGAAAAGTAGAACATACCTGAAAAATTTGTGCTAACTGCGCTAAAGGTTCCTAGATGCCTTGGGAATACCAGAGCTCTAAGATCAAATGTGAAAATGAGATATGGCAGCACCCATTAATTAGATTTGATCAATTTAGGGTTTATGATGAGAAGGCTAAAAATCTAGGAAAAAACAACAAGTGGTGGCAGTTTCTAAAATTAACTCAAGTGTAACTCCCATTGCTAATAATAGATCCCTATTTTTTAGGGGTGTTTTTTCACTTTTGCTTTTTTTTTCTTTTTCGAGAAGGGATGCCATGCATGCATGGAGAAAGTGGGAAGTCCTGAGGGGAACTGGGCAACTTACCAGAACATGCATTGGGCAAAAACTGAGGGAATGCTTCTGCAATTTTCCTGGGTTGAGTGGATCTGGCTGCCTCTCACACTCTATGCAATTTCCCAATTGAAGACAAGCTATCAGCTAGGTTTTTGCATTTATGGAGCTGAAGTTCACTGTCAGGTTGCATTGCGCATTTTCCGAGAGCAAGGTTGGTTGCCCTCGTAGTCTAGTTCTTGCTACAACAATACCATAGGTTGTTGTATTATTCAGATTTGGTTTAATATAATGAATATTGGGATTGTACATCTTGTACAGTTTTGTTAAAAACCATGTATATTTGTGCATATGTGATTTACCGCTTTATATTGCTGGTGTGAAAAGTATTTAATGGTTGAGATTCTTGGTTTGGTAGCATCAATGATTTTAAGACTCTAACCTAGACCAAAGGTCATGGAAATTCATCAGTTCCTAATCTCATGCATGCCCATGTCAAGGGAGTGACTGAGGCTTTAATGCAACAAAATGTCAGTTTGTCTCAGGGGCTAGACACTTGGATGGGTTGGATGGCTCCTTGGGATTCTGTTACATGTGTAGAAGGTCTGGTTGGTTGTGTTTTGTCAGTTTGACTTCCTTAATTGATAAATAGGGAGTTGAATCATTTCGTAGTAAGTCCTTGTCACATGTTTAACCTAGTTAGTTGGTTACTTGGGTAGATGTGGGAGGAGGGTGTTATAGAGAGGTATTAGAGCATGGTTCCATTCTCCTTGGGCGATGTTTGGTTTTTGTTTCCCTTAGATGAAGGTGTTGTCGTATGTACATGTCAGTTTCATATAGGTCCTTGTGATTGTAGTATATGTGCTTGTTGTGTATGCATGGCATTGGTCATGATTGCAGTGGTGTCAACGTATGGAAGTTGATGGTGTTGTTGTTAAATGTATTTGTTGTGAGTATATGTTGGTCATGCATTGGTTATGTGTGTCAGTATCTATATGATTTTATGCATGCATTGGCTGGATGATGGTCATTTTGCATGAAGTCATGGTATGTGGTCAGCATAGTCAGGGATTGATAAATGGATAATGGCTAAAAATATGCTTATATGTTGATCTAATTATGTTTATATATGTATTGTGCTAATATGGCCAGTCTTGTAGATGAGGCATCCTCACTAAACCGGGAACTTACTAAGGTACGTGGTTTGTTTATCATTTGGTTTCGCTGACATGATATCCTTTGCAGGAAGAAGAGATCAAAGATGACTAGAAAGATGGTAGAATATAAATATTCTACCTATGAATAAGATAAGCAGTGTGGTGTCAGACACTCTTTTGGCTTAACAGACACACTCAAGAGTTTGAAGGAAGAAATAAGGAGTTGCAAAGAAGATAATGATAGAATCATGCAGGCACAAGAGAAACAAGTAGAAGTCAATGCAATAATTTTTTAGAGTTAGTCAGAATTGTAGAGTCAGGGACCACAGAATAAGTTCTTTAGATTGCACGATTACTTAGAGAGCATGAAGACCGTAATAACTACATTCAGTCTTAAAGGTTGTAACAACCTTGGTTAAAACTCCATGTAAAAATAAATAAGACCGCGATTGATGGGACACATATTCCAAGTTGAATGGTGGGAAAAACATCCTAGTGGGTGTTCATTTTAGTTATTATGGCTAAAGAAAATTGGCAAAGGAAATGGTAAAGTTTTTGGAAAGGCATGAGGCTTTTATTGGCATTTTATTTATGAAAATAAAGGAAATTAGGAGAAAAGGAAAGGTGAACGGTCACAGGTTGTATGTGAGGAGGAAAATGAAGGAAAATAATGGAAAATGAAGAAAATAGAGGCGTCATTAATAAAAAGGTTTTTGAGGATCAATTGGCAAGATTTTGCTCAGTTTTGGAGCTTTCTCATTATTCTCTCTCTCCCTCATGCTCTTGTACACTTAGAGTTTTCATGGAGCACTCTTGGAGGAGTGTGGCATACTTGGAAGGACCAAGAAAGTAAGAGCAGGATCAAGGAACTACAACATGATTCTTTGCAGGTATCAAATTACATGTCTGTTTTCCTTGCTAGATTTTGCATACATGATATTACATGTGGTTCTTTTTTGTTATGGCATGGGTTTTTCCAAGCGTGACAATGTTTTCAACCTAGCCTTGCCATTTTCAGATAATCTTGATGAGATGGGTTCTCATACTTTGGTTGATATGGATTCCCAGATGGATTCGAATTTGAGTGAGGTGGATCTTTGAAATGACAAACACATGGCCTAGTGGTCCTTGAACCAGACTGTGGATCATGGTAAAGTCACTACCCTAGTAACCCTTGAGAAAAACCGTGGGTTGCGCTAAAGCCAATATTATGTGCCTCAGTGGGCCTAGGAATCCTTGCTAGTGAATGATGAGATATACGGTAAATTGAAGAGGTGGATTACTCTTCGTTGGGGCTAGTAGTCTCGGGATGGGATGTATGATAAAGCTTGGAGAGTGGGTCTCGATGTAGGGCCTAGTGATCCCTAGATCAGACTGTGGATTAGGTAAATCCTGAGAGACCGAGAGGCACTAAAATTCCTCACAGTGTAGGTGGAGAAATCCGGTAGCATCCATTCTTGTTTGGTTATTTTTGGTTGGTTATGAGTCCCACATTCATGCTTGGAATATGGCATGGGGGTGATTGACTGAAGAGAGACCCTCAGGTTGTGCATTGATTACAGGAAGTTTAACAAGGTGATCATTAAGAATATGTATCTGTTGTCGAGGATTGATGATTTGTTTGATCAGTTGAAGGAAGCAACAATGTTCTTGAAGATTGATCTGAGATCAGGATATCACTAGGTATGCATTAAAGAAGATGACATTCACAAGACATGTTTTCAGACCAGGTACATACATTATGAGTTTGTTGTAGTTTCGTTTGGTTTGACTACTTCTCTAGCTACTTTTATTTGTTTAATGAATAATTTGTTGCGTCCTTATCTGGACAAGTTTGTTATTGTATTCATGGATTATATATTGGTATATTCTAAGAATGAGGAAGAGCATTCCAAACATTTAGCAACGATGTTTAGATTGCTAAGAGAGTATCAATTGTATGCTAAGCTTAGAAAATGCAGTTTCTTGACAAAGGTACATTACTTGGGGAATGTTGTTTCCAAGGAAGGCATAACAGTAGATCCAAAGAAGATAATGGATCTCATGGAATGGGAAGCTCCTAGGAATATGGATGAGGTAAGATCATTTATGGGGTTAGCATATTACTACATGAGGTTCATCAGAAAATTGTCTCACATTCTGTATCCTATCATGTCATTGCAACAAAAAAGTAAGAAGTTTGAATGGACAAAAGAATGTGCAACAAGTTTTGACCAATTTAAACAATTGTTGACAAATGATCCAGTGCTAAAGATTGCATATTTGGATAAATAGTTTGTGGTATGCATAGATGCTTGCAAGAGAGGACTTGGTGGAGTTCTTATGTAGGAAGGATGGGTAGTATGTTATGAATCATGGAAATTGAATGAACACGAGCAGAATTATCTGACACATGATCTTGAGCTGACAGTAATCATCCACACATTGAATATGTGGAGGCACTATCTTGTTGGTAGGATATTTTTACTGATAAGTGATCAAAGTGGATTGAGGTATCTATTTGACTAATCGAATTTGAACACTAGGCAAGCTAGATGGTTGGCCAAGACCAGCTAGTTCGACTTTCAGGTCAAGTACATTAAAGGTAAAGAGAACAAGGTTGCATGTGCTCTTAGCAGGTGGATATAGGTGAACCACATTTAACCATGAGTTCTTATGGGACATATTTGCAGGCTCATATCTTACAGGAAGGTCAACAAGATAACAATATATGGAGCTCAGGCACATGTTACAACAAAGTGTAGGTATAAGCACATGTATAAGTGCAGGTACAGGTGCAAAGGATGTGGGGTATTATCTCACAATATATGGTTTTGTCAGATTTAGGGACAGGATATATATTCCATATGAAAATGAGCTCAAGAAGATTATATTGAGAGAGTTCCATGTGAAACTATATTCAGGGCACCCGGGATATCAAAAGACATGACAATGGTGAAGAAGTTCTATTACTAGCCGAACTCTAAGAAAGAGGTGGTAGCATTCGTGGCGAGATTCTTGGATTGTCAATAGGTAAAGGAAAAGTGTAAGCATCTAGGTGGGTTAATACAACCAATATTTATTCCAGAGTGGAAATGGGAGGTCATTTCCATGGACTTCATCATAGGTTTTCCGAGGAAATATAGACAACATGACTCGATTATGGTTGTGGTTGAGAGGTTGACAAAGGTATCACTCTTCATTATAGTAAATTATACTTATTTAGTCAACGATGTAGCACATGTTTTCATCAGATATGTAGTGAGGTTGCATGGTGTCTTGAAGAATCTTACGTCAGATAGAGAGGGTCAACAAGATATTGGAGGATATGTTAAGGATGTATGTGATGCATCAACAACGAAAGTGGGAAGAGTATTTTCCATGGTAGAGTTAGCCTACAACAATGGGCATTAAGAGTGTTTGAGGGTAAGTCCATTCAAGGAACTCTATGGTCAGAGTTGAAATACTCCTATTAGTTGGAGTGATTTAGTTAACAAGGTATTGATAGGACTAGATATGTCGGCATAAATGGAACAAGAAATGTAGGTAATGAAGAAGAATCTAAAGGCAGCGTGTCATAGATAAAAATGTTATGCAGATCGAAATAGGTTGTTTAAGGAGTTTTAGGTTAAGGAACATGTGTACTTACACATCAAGCCCATGAAGAGATCCTTGTGAATTGAATCATGTGCCAAGCTGGCACCTCAGTTTTATGGACCTTTCAAGATTATGGAAAGGATTGGACCAGTAGTCTATCGACTTGGACTGCCTCTGGTAGTGAAAGTCCATGATGTTTTCCATGTATCACTACTTAAAAAGTATGCTAAAGATGATGATCATGTGATTGAATGGTATGTATTGCAGGTGGATCTAGAAGGAGAATTCCATTCAGAACCTCAGTGCATATTGTAGATAAAGATGCTCATGCTCTAGGACCAACAATCGAGTAGGTTAAAGTGCAGTGGAAGCACTTTGGGCCTGATGAAGCTACATGGGAGATGTCAGATCAAATGTGAGCTATGTATCCTTCTCTATTCACTATTTGAGTGAATGTCCTTCATATATGTCCTTGATGTTTTGGTATATGTACATATGTATATGGATGTAAATACTGTCACGAGCTGTGTTATAAAGATCCAATAAGTGGTAAGGGTATCATGGCATTATGGTTGTCAAGTTAGTTTGCTTCTCAGTGTTATCACTCAGGTTGTCCCTAGGCTCCTGTAGGGATACGACTGAGGTAACCACAAACCAATCTTTGGATTGCAGGTTCTAGCCTATCTGCAATCAGAGAGGGCTCTCTCTTAATGATTCAACTTTGTTGATGATTTTAGGCTAGCTTTTGGCTCTGGAGTTTTTGTTTGTGTTTGGATGGAAGGAAAATACTTTTAGGCAGAGAGGAAATTTATGAAGTGATAAGTTTCAAATCATTGGGCATGGAGTCATGGGTTAGGATTATCAGTGCGTCTTTCTGGTCATAAGAGAAATAATGAAGCAGGATAGCTACTCATAACACAATCTTCAGACTAAAAGGGTGAATGATATGTAAGAAATGAGAGGCACTTAAGAATCTCTCATTTAACTTAACAGGGGGAAATATGATCTATATCTAGGGGCAATGAAGAATCCCTGGATAATTGTCTTGGGTTAAGGAAAACATGAGCCATGTGGAATTCATATTTATGCTTAAACAGAAGAAAACATAAAGAAACAACAGAAATTGAGCATAGAGTGTATGTAAACAAATTCTAAGCCAATCTTTCTTTCTGCTGTTTAAGAGCGTAATTCATGAATGAAAATAGAGGTAAGAAACACTTATTGAGTTATGCAACAGCACAGGAATTCCATAATCACTCTTCAACCAGTAAACACAGTGAACAATCCGTTCTCCAAGGCTTATAAGCAGTCTTTGATTATAGAAACTTATCAGGTATTACAGTGCGAGTCTCTCCCGGAGCAAAATAAGCTAGAGATAGCTTGTTGACTAATTAACCAACCAACCAACCCGTAATACAGTGTTCAGGGCTGTCTTTATAGTGCAAATATCTCGTTCTTACTTATTACAATTGACCTAAAACAGGTCTCAAAAGAGCTTTCTAAACCTAAACTTGTGCCAAAATTAAATGCAAGTAAATATCTATTGAAATTGGGTCAGAGGTAGCTGGAACAAAAGGAGTGCAATATGGCCCTTGGAGCCTCAATGCAGTACTGCTGGAATAAATGTGCTTCGGGATCTGTAGTTCTATTCTGGTGCGAGTTAAATGTGCAATAACCATAATTTGAGAGTTTTGAGTGGCCTCGCCCTCTTTCTTTGACTTTGCTGGAAGGTATTTAATTTTCTCCTGCTTTGGGGTGCTGTTAAGATCTTCGCTGATACTCTTTGCCGTTACATTGATGGTCTCCGCTGCCTGCTGATACTCTTTGACGTGCTTTTTCCCTGTTTATTTGATCTGATACTCTTTAATCTCTGTCTCTCGTCTCTTCCTATCTTCAAATAGGTTTAATTTGGCAAAATCGGGCAATTTCGAGCCTTTTCGGTGCAAAACGGGCCAAGGAATCAAAAGATTCCCCAAAATGGCCTATTTCCCATAGCAATGCGTGATTAGCGCTTCGCGCTAATCGCGCATCGAAAATTGCCTCCATTTCTCATTCCGGAGCTTCGAAGCACGATTTTTCCTCTTGCGTGAATTTTCGGTTTTCTGGTTGCTGACGTCAGCAGTACGGCGGATGACGTCAGCATGCTGACGTCAAAAGTGGGGTACGGATGTGACGTCAACATGCTGATGTCATCAAGGTGATGTGGCAGTACGGCGGGGTGACGTGGCAGTGTGACGTGAAGCGGGCGCAGGCAGGGCGAGGTGACGTGGAGCCGACCTGGCAGGATGAGGTGGCGCGCCTGCTATGTGAGGGGAGGGCGGTTTTCCCTGTGCGTCGGACCGACTTTGGTATGGAGGTGGTTTCTGTCAGGGGCAGCCCGATGTAATGGGAGGCCGCCACCTGTCCCGGTGTACGACGGGAAAACCGTCAGACATCAGGCGGTAACATACCACCGTAATCGAGCGCGCGATGCGACCAAGGACCGTCGGATCTGGGGGCGGCGATCCGACGGTGGACAAGAAAGGGAGATGCACGGGGTTTTAGCAAAGGTGCGTGCGTGTTAAAAGCTTAATTTTCCATGGCACTGTGGGTTTTAACTTTAGAAAACGGGTTAAACTGGTGTTAGCGTATTGAAAACTTTATTAAATAAACATTAACAGTTTCCAAAGGAGAGTGCGCGGGGGGGTTTATTAGCATTGGAAGGGTTTTCTTAGTGTTAGGAAGGGGTCCATACACTTGGGAGTGGAAAGTTTTTGCAGAGGGAGGGTTCTTACTAAAGTCCAGGTGACTTAGTAACTCCCAGTGAAGTATTTATGGTTATATTTCAACCAGGGGGAGGGGATATTTACATAAGGGGATTATCTACATAGTTTTAGTACAGGGACAAGGAAAATATAAGGAGTTAAATAATAATTTCAGTAGTTAATATGGAGATGACAAGAAAGCGCTAAGTTTCAGAAATCTTAGGCTTGAAAAGGGGAGATAGAACCTTATAGAGAGAGTATGGATTTTCTTTGAGTGAAGCAGATCTTCACCCAAGCTAATGACATGAAAATGATGAAACTAAGAGGTATCAAGCAGATCTTGACCTCTTTTGGGGAATTTAGTTAATGATTTGGGGGAGATGGAGAAAGGGAGTTAGTTATGCCCGTCTTTGAGTTTTTTCACATAGAACTGCCTGGTGATTGTGTCCTGAGTAGAGATGACACCCTGAAAACATGGAACTGATCAGCAATCAAGATTCTGCAAACTCAAAACTACCTACCCAACCTACTTACCTGACATTTTTTCTTCTTTTGGTTTGGGTGCACTTAGACTTGCAGACCCATCATTTCAATTTTTCTTTTTTATACTTTCCTATCTACAAACTACCCTTTTTTCTTCCAAGGGCCCAGATTAAGTAGTTGGGCTCCTTTGATTCTCTACCTATCTAAGAATCTGCCAAGATTAAGCTGTTTGGATAGATTTTCATCCTCTATATTCTAAAACAGGAAATTGAAACCTAGGGAGACCAAGATTAAGCAGTTTGGACCTTCCTTTATCTGAAAATTGTACAAAACTGAATAACTTCTCAAAATTTGGAAAGCAGTTTGATGAACTCTGAGTAGCCTTCTTTGCTTGGTGATTGTTTATCAAATATGGAGCATTGCAGCATGAAAAATATGACATATTTGGTATGTAAAATGTCAATCATGAAATATGAGTAACCTGCTGCAGCAGGAGGCTAACAGTGGCTCCACTTGGGGATGGCTTTTCCTTGTGAGAAGCCAAGAACAACAGGTCAGATTGCCTTGTTTCTTTTGCTATGGTTGTGCTTTGAACTTGTTAGTGCTGACTGTTGGATTGATTTGAACCTTTGGACTGGTAACAACTCTTTCCTTCACTTGTGCTGCTGTTAAGCTACAAAGCACTGCCTGCTTTCTTCTGCGTGCTTCAGCATCATAGATTCTTAAAAAAATCAAAACACTGGTATATACAAATATTCTATGTACAGAATAAAACATCGCCTGCTCTTTTCAATCAAAAGGATCATTGTAGTGCTTTAGCATTCGGTCATTGACAGGGCCTTCTTCAGCTGTGCTGCCATCTGGAGATTTGAGAAAATAGGTATTATTGCCTTGCACAGCACTGATAATGTACAGACCTCTCCATAGAAAATCGAATTTTGCGTGTTTGCCCTTGTCTTCTCTTCATGAATCCCATCTTAGAACTTTGCTGCCCACCCAGAAATCCTCTGCTTTGGCCTTCTTATCAAACATATTTTTGAGTTTTTCTTGCAGTA
>APFE031678538.1:0-12149 GCA_000404065.3 Pinus taeda | reverse complement strand
TATTTTTGTATAAATACTTCCCATTTCGAAGTATTTAGTGTGGATTCAAAGACATTTCTATAGACTTGTATCTAAAATCAAAGTTCTATTGTATCAAGACTGGATTGGCTTGTTAGATCGTGGAATAAAGTTCAGACATTTTACAAGATTCTTGTGTAAAGCGAAAATCAAACAAGTATTCTCTCATGTGTATTATTTTTTTTTCCTTATGTATATTAATAATCATGTGTGTTTACTATGAAATCTGAATGTTAAACTAGGAATGATATTTCAGAACTTGCTTTGATGCATTCTATCTTGATTGTTTACATTCTTGATGTTTTCTGCTAAACTATCTTAGTTAGGGAATTCTTAAATGCTAGCTTACTTCCGTAGTTTCTCCCTGTGGTGTATGTAGCAAAGGATTCTTAATTACCCTTTTTTGATGATCACCCTCTATTCCTCATTCTCATCATGGTCTAAGGATCCTTCATTGCCCTTTTACCCTGGTTAGAATCATTCCATCCATCAGCCCTTTCAAAATTTGCCTTTTACTTTACTACCCTGCCCTGTGAACAATCCCTTTAATGATCTGATCTAGTTAAGCTATCCTTTGATTGACTCCATAGCCCAATGGCTTGAAGACCTAGTTCTATCCATCTGTTCCAAGAATTCCACCACCCAAATTTCAATCAAAATCAAAATCCTCATGAGCATTAAGAACTAGCCTAAAATCCCACCCAAACAAAGTTAAATTATAAAGAGAGAACCCTCTCTGGACTTAGGTTGGCTAGAACTGAATTCTGGAGATTGGTTTGTGGTTACCTCGGATTATTCCTTCTTTTGATAACTTCTAGGGAATATTTCTGAGTGATAACACACCTTAGGTAGTAAGGATCAACCATAGCCAAGAATGGATCCTTCAATGCTTACTACCTTTCTGGAGACATGCATGAAATTGTTGTGTGACAACAAGGCAGTTAAGGGACTACAAGAGCTGATCACCAGGTGCGCGGAGTCAGGAGAACCGTACGTAGTCTGGAAATTGGGAAAGCATGCATTGCGCACCGTGAGGGAAATGAGATTGACTACATATATTAGTGAGTATGAAATGGATCAGGTAATCCTAGATCTGGGTTCGGACGTGAATTTGTTACCAAAGCAAACATGGGAATGCATGGGAAGGCCCACGTTATAGTGGTCCCCGATTTAATTACGAATGGAAAACCAACATAAGTTTTTTCCCATGGGGAGGTTGCAAGGGGCAACAGTTGAAATTGAAGGCGCGAGCACACAAACGGATTTTGAAGTGATATACATTGTCGATGATAAAAATCCCTATCTTGCACTGTTAGGTATAGACTAGGCCACTGATATGAAAAGAGCCATCAACCTGAAAGAGCAGAAGATGATATTTGAGAAAAAGTCACTACACGAAGGAGTCTCGTTAGACCCAGCCAAAGGAGCACGCTACACTGAACCAGTGCGCGACGATGAAAGCGATGATGAGTTGGATCATATTTACAAGATGATTATGCGAGACTAGGATTGTGTGAATCCAACTATAGATGGGAGAATATTATGGGACTACGAATGCTCCTACACTTCGAATTTAGACGAAGAAGTAGAATGATGGCAGAATCAGTTGCACGAAGTGACAATGATGAACTACAACATGATGGTTAGATCACTGTGTTGCATGACAACAGAGGGAAGGGAATTACCGAAATATGATGGATTGATAGCGATGGATGAATTCCTAGGCAAATTTGAAAGTGCGGTACCCAAACAACAGTTGTTCGATGCATTAAGGTGGGCACTGTGCGCAACACCCACACGATGGTGGGGTACACATCAAGGCAATTTTGAGGACTGGCGTGGATGCAGAAGGATGATGCACCTATGGTTTGGAAGCCCCTAGCCTCAAATGAGAGTCGGGCAGCCAGGACAAAGCACCTTGCACGCCCACCTGTGTTGATGGGTACAGACGTGTGTTGTGCAGTCTACACGAACACATCCCAAACTAAGGATTGAAAATCGGAACAGGATGTAGTAGCAGGAAAAGCAACGCGCACCATAAACATTCCACATGGAAGCATTCAAGAGGGAATGCGGAATCCTGAACAGGGTTTACCGGGAGAGGCGAATTGATTGGGACCTATGTGTACCAGCGGTCTGATGGGCCTCTAGGACCATGTACAAAAACCTGAACGTGGAGATGATCCAGAAGCTAATGAGCAGATTCAAGGCCATGGTTTTGAAAGGAAGGAATCCTCACATAGTAGATCCCATAGCTAGGACAGCATGCAAGGACCCAGATGAATGAATTATGCAGTTACAGGAAGCCATTCAGTGATGGAAACGTATGCTTCGCGAACTCGAAGAAGATCAGGTATGACTGAGGAAGAAAAGTAGGTTGCTAGACGCAGAAATCAACAAACTGGAAACCAAAATCACGCAAGCAGGTTGTGGAAGGCACTAAGAATGACAAGACAAGATATGGGAAGCCATACTACTACATTATAAGATTTCCACTGAGAATTTGTGGCTTTGCTAACATGGTTGTGACCACACCTTACCAAACAAAGTAACCGGGGGAGCACACCGCATAAGGAAGAACACGAGGCCCTGACTGTCACAAGAGTAAGTAAGGAGTACTCATGGACTGGCCTGGAAGGTGAATTGAAGCCTCGAATGGGTGGTGCAACCACTTGACTATCCGTAGGGAGCACAGTCTCAGCACTCTAAGAAGTTGAAAGAGAGCACGGGACTATAAAAGAGTCTGTAGGGGAGTTGCGCAACAAGGAGGCTGTGCGCAGGATCAGTATGCCACAGGGGTCGCAATCGCACATCGGGGGCTGCACTGCCGCATGGGTAGGATGGGAAGTGACCATTAGTGTCATTATTCATGACAAGAGGTCCAATTTAAGGCAAAAAGGAGCAAGCGGCGGGCAATTAAGACACGAATTAAGAGCTAGATTTGGGACAATCTGCCGCCAATAAGGCATTAATGACTCAGAAGTGGGGGGAACGGTCAAATTCAAATTCAAAAGATGCTATAAAATCCCTAGGGCTAGACTCGAGGCAACACTTGGTTGGGTGAGAATTGAGCAATTACAGATCAGTCAGCGTTGCGTACTCTTACCACCTTTGACTATAGACACAATGACGACTACTAGAACAAGAGTGTAATTCAACGAAGTTACTGCGGAGACCCATATGGCCCATGAGGAGTTTGGAGAAGTGGCAGCTGTGCCAGAAGTTCCAAAATCACCACGAACACAATGGCCGTAGAAATATAAGCAGACTATGGGCCCAGTCAGTGTATCCCCTAGAAACCCACGGTTTAGCAAATTGTCAATGGCAGAAAAGGGAAAAGTTGTCACCGTTGAATCAGACATGGAGGAGGAATACTTGCAAGCTCTAATCACTCAAATTGAGGTGCAAGATGATGATGTAGAGGATGTCTCACCAATTCCTTCTGCAACAAAGTTACCTACGTACGTCCCCCCGTGGAAAGGAAAAGCCAAGATACCAAAAGACCTGGAGGCCACAAAGAGTGTGCTCCAGACCCCGCTCCTCCCCAACGGTATAATATTTGGAGGTCCACCTTTGGGATGAATACCTACCATGAAGTTCGAGGATTGGGACCTACCAGACAGTGAGAAGTTCCCATACATATCCACGGAAAGGTTAATGAAGTAGAAATGGTTGCGCGGTGTGGAGAAGGCTGGGTTTCTCCATCTGCGATAGATACCCCACTACCACTGCGCGCCCATCACCATTTTCATGATCAGGCAGCTATTGTGCTTGGTGCATGATGGGTATCTCTGGCTAGAGGAGCCTATTCCCATCACGGCCAACCTAATTCATAGAATTTCTCACTTGCCCTTCAAAGGACACGACCCTGTGACCATAGCGAGAAAAAGCAGCGACTTAGCCCTCACAGAAGCCATGAAGGCCAAGTATAAAGTAGAGAAGAAAAAGCAGGGGTACGCAATCACAAGAATTAAGGACAAAGGAGTGCGCATAGCCACCCAGTTGCTAGCTGGCAAACTAATGACGAAATGTCGCGCCGATGAAGTACCAGCATCTGTGATTGCACTAGCAGAGCAATGCGTGAACGGTATCCAGTTCAACTGGGTGCAGTTCCTCTATGAGGAGTTTTTGACGAACTACAGGTAGGCCTAGGAGCAGGGTTAGAGGTTGCTCTTATCTATCCTGTTGGTTGTAGGGGAGCTGCCAGAGGACATCCAGTTCCCCAGTATTAAGCATGATTTGCCAAAAGCCGCGAGGTACGCCTCCCTCTGGGCTATTAAAGACGTGAAGAGGATTCATGAGACGAAGGTATTTTGGGTACTCATGGAGGCAAGCATCTGATGTGGATCAACCGAAGGCCGCCCTTGTCTCCTGCGGTTCATAATAGCTTGCAGAGTTCAAGGCGAATATGCATAACCTACATATCCAAGTGCGCAAGGATCCACCGCAGAAATGGGTGAAGCTTTTGTTCATCACAACGGATGATGCGATCTTCGTAGTCATGGAGCCATAGCCTTTGGAGTGGCACACCTTGGACTTGGCAGAAATGGAGAAGGCCACAGCCTAGCAAAGAAAGGACACCAAACTGCGCATCATGCATCTGGCTGAAAAGAGACACCAGGAACAAGAAGTAGCCACGCAACAAAAGACGGTTGATGCAGCGACAGTGGTGTAGACAACAGACACCACAACAACACCAACAAGAGAGCTTGAGGAGGGTGTTGTGGCCAGCAACAACCCCCCCTTTTTCATTTAAGTGTTCTCCAAAATACTAAATGAATGGGGACCCTTAGTTAAATTTTTAAGAAAAAATCAAGTTTTTCCTTTCTTCAAAATAAGGTTACCATCGTAAGCTTAGAAAGGCCTTTTGAATATTTTTAACCTAATTCTACGATAAGGGAAATATCTTTAAAACTGTGTTGCAAAAAAGATAGGAAATGCCTCCATTCCTCTATAATATCAGTATGCGCAAGACCCTTGTGTTAAGCATAACATTGCATCGCAATGAAGTAATACTCATAAGGAAAAGCTTCAAGATTTACCGATCTGCGATAACACCGATCGCAAGATCGCATATCGCAGAAATGAACTGGCAAGATTTGGCAAACATTAAACTTCTACGACCTGCGATATTGTGATCGCTGTGATGGTGCAATCTGCGATCTTGCGATTTGCGATGGCGCGATCTGCGATGTTACGCAAGCAAATCATAAATCACTTAATCATGAATCCTTTGGGCATGCCATTCGAAGAAAAGCCACTTACCATAATCTGACTCAAGATCATGCGCTTTTAATGATAGTAAATGAATTAGTTGTCAGTTATTAAATGAAATGAAGGCGCGTGCTTTTGTAAAGAATTACTTCACGTAAAGTGGCATATTTGATATATTTGTTGCATTTAAAACTCTCCCATCACCTTTCTTAATCAGTCATTTCCACTTCACTCGTAATCCGCAGGAACGAAGAGCTAAGACGATTCAAAGCCAAACGCAAGAGCAAATGGGAAAGAAAAACAAAGCTCAAGGCTCCGAGGCGAAGGAAAAGACGAAGGAGATGGCGCCTTTGTATACAGACACTGCCTGCAACAGAGACGCAGGGATTTCGACATGGGAAAGCATGTACAGGCTGCTGGAGGAAGAAAATTGGTCCAGAAAAGAGGAGCCTCTCAAAAAGGATAAAAATGATATGTACAACGCTGGTTTCCTTAGAGGAGCTAGCATGTTCATTTCTTCACCGGATAGCAGCTAGGCCCAAAATTCTACCATACACGAATATGATCAAGTGGATACTTGACAATGCAGAGTTGAACAACAGGCAATTCAAGGTTCAAGGACATGGGCTCATCGGGTCATTCACCGCGCAAGATTTAAAGCTTATGTATCATCTCCCTGAACCGCAGGCGACTTACAATGCACAATTCGTCAAGAAATTTGCGGCAGAGAACCCAAACCTAGCAGAGACCACCAAAGATTGGTCCAGAAAAGAGGAGCCTCTCAAAAAGGATAAAAATGATATGTACAACGCTGGTTTCCTCACCTCTCCGTATTGTTTTGCTGCGGCCATGCTTTGCAGATTATTTGGGATTCCAGATATAAATAAATTTTTATCTGGATGGCTACCACAAATGCCGATATTATGGATTGGGCCAAGATATTTTCTGATAATCTTTACATGGCTGGTATGAATTACCGGTCTAAAAGATCCTTGTCTCAAAGGGTCTATCCTCCTTTTTATCTGTCTGCGTATATTATGGATTCTATTTGTTATGTGTCTAAATTCCCCACTATGGGTTGGAAATGGACTACCCAGGACTCATTACCTATTCATGTTTATCATAAAATGTTATGGGATTCTCAGTTCATCCCACACTTCTATCAGATTTGTCACGGGCTTATCTTACCCCTATATAGAATGACGTATGATGAAGAACCCCCGAGGTGCTCACCCGAGGCGCAGATAGACATCATCCCCATCGCAAGATGGTTCAAGGAAGAATGGTTCACTTATATTAGAGTGTTTGGGAGCACTGTACCTCCACATGTCCTACCTCTATATATCCCCGACAAACTTTTGGCTCGGGAAATTGCCTATCAAACCTGCTCAGAAGGCAGCCTGACCAAAGACCTAAAAGACAAGAAGAAGGCCATATGGCCTCAGTTTCTTGTAGCTTGTGGGGCCTTCTCATTGTTCGATGTAGGACACGCTTTCACCGAAGTGGAGAATGTGACGTGTCTACAATTATTTAAATTCCCAGCTCGGCCATTTGACCCAAATAATGTTGCCCAAGATTTTACAACGAACGTCAAAATAAAAGTATTCATTGGAAAGAAAGATTTGTTTGATGATTTGTTTCAGAGTAGAAGCTCACACCAGGAAATTTTGAGGGAAGCTCGGTCGAGGTTGTCTCCAGATGACCTCCAAAGATTCATGTTATACAGGGAAAGAAGGCTGGCCAATGTTCCTCTAGAGAAGTTGCGTCTGCCTGCCAGAGAACCAACTCCAAGCGTCAGCCTTAGTGGAAACTCTAGCACTTCCAAATCTAAATCTAACACTGCGCAAGGAGTGCCTGAACATTCTAAAGGGTCTGGAAGTGACCAAGGAAAAAGCGAAGAAATAGCTAAAGATACAGCTCAGTCAAGTGCAATGTCGCAACAGCAAGTTATCGCCTCACTTCCAAGAGACGTCCCCCCTCTCGTCATTAAAGCACCACTCGTCACAACAGAACTAGACAAAGAATGGGAAACCTTCAACGAGATGATCAATCTTGAAGTGAAAGCCCCAAAAATACCTGTGACCAATACACAGATAGCGCAAGAAGTGGTTTCGACCATAGTCAGCAGTGTCACAGAAACGGAGCACATTTCTATCGCTCCACCTTCTGAGCTTCTACTTAATGTAGAAGAAATTTCCCCACTGGATGTATTCTATAGTCCCCAACATAAAGCAGTTGTAAGGAGACAAAGGAAGAAAAGAAAACTAGAAAATACACTGTCACAAGATGCTGAACATTTGGACGTCTTATGGAAAGACCCCAACAATAACCCAACAAAAAATCTCACTAAATTGTCTCAGATTGCAGGAGCATATGCTTCTGCAACTATTGACAAGGCATCGGAAGTTCAAGAACTTTTGAAAGAACAAGAAAATCAAATACAGCTACTACAACGACAGTTACAACAAGCCAATGCTAGTATTGAAGCGTCCAAACAGCTGGAGAAGTTGCAGGAAGACTTTTAGCAGATGCAGATAAGCTATCAAAGAAGTCTAGATGAAAAAGGAAAGCAGTTGCAAACTTTACAAGAAATGCATAAAGACGAGCCTAAGCTTGCCAAATTTGTTTCAGAATCTATTGACTTAAATGAGCAACTTCTGCAGCAACAGGAAGAGTTGTGACGTAAGATATCACAGTGGAGTCACTATTGCGAGCTAAGCGATAAAATCACCAATCAAGTGGTGGACTTGCGAAGTGACTATGATCAGAGTGACAGAGGAGTGACAGAATACTTAGCTTGGCAGGATGAAGAGGAAGGGAAAAGAGCAAGTACACCCATAATAAACGAGAGTCATAAAGAATTTCTCTTTAATAAATGGGACAATCAAATCAGGCAGGCAGAACAAGCAGCGGAGACAGTGGCCACGCAAGCAAACATTCTTATCGACTGTGTAAATGAGAATTTACACAGGGCCAACTTAATCGCAGAGACCACCCCAGGGTACCTACCAAATAAACTACGACTGGAGGAAGAATGGGAGCAGAAGGTGCAAGAAAAGCGAAAAGTGATCCAGGCATTGAACATGTTAAATTGGGAGTGTTATTGGGCATACTTGGTCAAGCCACATAGTCAATGGATGACTATGAAATGCATCATAAACGCAGCCGAAAAAGTAGTGCCAGCTCTCATAGATTTTGTTTTCGCAGCCCAGCTCAGCGCAGAAGTCGGCCAACCGACTCTTCTCAAGCCCATGATGAACACTTGCAGTTTTAAGGACCAAGTTCAGAAGTAGCCTTATTCTAGAAATTTGTTTTTTTCTTTTTATTTAGATGAGAAAAAGGATGGTCATTTGAAAACCGCATCCTAAATTTTGTAAAGACACTATTATTAGAATTAGGAAATAGTATTTTAACCCTTCTCATGCATTTAGAGAAGGGTCCAGAAATTTGTCAAAAACTTGTCCTCGGAACGTGCACTTCTGTACCCTCAGAGGAGGTTTTGATGAATGGATGGATCGAGATTTATTAATGTTTGCATTTGATGTCTGCTACTGATGTTGCACTTTTGTACTCTTAGTAGATGTTAGAACAAGTAGAGATAAATCATTTTTTCTTGAAGTTTATGAGTAGGATTAGTCATAAATGGTACTTTTATCTCTTGGCCATTTCTGCTTATATTCTTGAAGTGATTTAAAGTTTTCAGTTGTTTATATGTTATTGCATGAATGCATGAGTTACTATTTGGCACTTCTGTACGGTGGAGTCATTTATTTATGTCTGATATATGAATAACTTATTATGCGATATGTTGTTCACAACTGTTTTGCCTAACTTCTTATGCAAAGTGGTTTATCTTAATTGATTTCTATTCTTATGACAGCTGAATGGTCTTTATTACCAGTTATTGTTTGAAATCTCTTTAGATTGCATAATAAAAGAAATACACCCCGGGTTAGCGTAGATTAGATGTGTTGTTTCTCATTAGATTACAATAGCATAGAGTTAGTTTAAGAACCTGAATTAAATTAGCTTTAAGTATTCTTAGATCAGCATCATTCAACTCTACACACACACAGACCCTTAGATTGGGAAACTGGTCCCATTATCCCCAGTCAGACCCGCTATACCAAACGGATAAGGAGCTGCCAACCAAGGTCCGGACCGAGTGGGTATCCCCTTGTTGTTGACCTGATTTTCGTGGCTTCAACATATTTGGCGCTAGAAGTAGGGCCTGAACATAGTGTCTGTTGGAATGATTTTCAATTGTAACATTTGAATCTGGATCGCTGCTCACAAACTTCCCATTTGGAGTTGCATCCATGTTCCTACCTCTTCCAACACTCCACCTGAAGTGGTAAGACTCTTGTCTCAGCTAAAATTTAATGGTAAGAATAATTCTTCTACATTTAATCATGCTCTTCAATTTATTCAGAGAGTTTCAAGTTATGATGTTCAAAGAATTGATGAAGGCGTTTTATGCAGAATTTTTACTCTTACATTCACAGCGGAAGCTAGAAAATGGTGCAGAATCCTCCCAGTTGCATCAATTCACAGCTGGGACCAATTTGTGAAGACTTTCATTTTTGAATTTGATTGTTATGACTATGACCAGGTATATGATTAAATTGATTATCTACGGAAGCAAGATGAATCTGTTAGGGATTTTAATATGCGATTTCATCTTAATTGTCTAAAGTACGATCTTGAAAGTGAACTCATAGATGAAGAATCTTTAGATTATGTTGAACATTCCTTGCCTCCTATGTCTTATCAAGTAGAAATTAGTTCACGTTTTGTCTCATTTTCTTCTAATATGAACGAGAATTCCAATTTGAATATACCAATCATCCGTAATGAAGAAAGTCTCCAAAGCCTAGGAGTCATGCATGCTTTAATGCAAGAAGACAAAAGCGAGGATGCTGGACGAAACCCTGCCTTGGAACCAGGAGATGACTTTGATACAAGGTCAGATAATATTGTTGCAAGTCAACAAATGCAGATGCCAAGGTTAGAACAACAAAATATTTCTCTTTCAAAAAGTATCAGTACACAAAGGTATGATCTAAAGCCCAATGTATATGATGAATCTGATGAACAAAGATTTTTCCATGATGATATTCTCAAATGCATTGTTTCAGAATCACATTTTTCTCTTTATCCCGATGTTTTTAGTGATGATAACTTTTCCCCTCTCAATATTAAAGATATCTCAAAAAACACAGAGGATTATTCAAATGAGTCATCATTAGGTTTTCAAGATAAAAAGACAGCTATAGAACATCCTTTGATTATTTTCAAATGAGAACCACTTGACCTCCCTTGTCTGAAAATATATGACGAAAAAGAGAAATCTAGGGAAACCTGTAAAATCATTTATGATGGTTACTTTGACAACGATGATGTTATTAATTTATCCCAAGTAACTCATCAAAACTCAGATAATGAGAGATATTCTAATTCGGAAATTATATCATTCAATCCTCATTTCAAAGCAAAAGATCATTTTCCTGATTTTACTTTCCAAGACAATATCCCGATCTATGATTCATATCACGAAGAAACCCTCATGCCTGTTCACAATCATAACTTGTCTTCTGATTCACAAGACGAAATTCGAAATTGCTCGGATCCCATAACTTTGGCCAGTTCTTGTGAACAACAAAAGATTCCAAGCCAATCCCAATTGTGCTGTAACATTATTTGTACAGATAATCATTTCTTTCTTTCTCACTTGCACTCATTTTGTACAAAATCAGATTGTGTTTTAAATTTTCAGACTTTTGATAGATTACTATGGTATGTTGAGCACCTTATCAAAGAACATTCAAAAGACGAGCTACCATTTTGGAAAGCTAAACTGTGTCAAGGAAGTTCAGAACTTCCTCTATTACAAGATCATCAATCCATAACAGAAATTCATCCTCATTTTATGATCCAATAGATATCCAGTTGGAAAGAAGTTTTCATGAGAAAGAAATTTCGAACAGAATTCCAACTGAATTTATACATTCTTATTCCACATCCAACATTAACAGTCCAAGAAAAGTTTTGTTCTTAACATGGATGTTGGAAAGTTACATACGTGTAGGAATAAAAATGAAAAGATGGCTCCACTGGAAATATCATTTCACCTAGTTAAATTTTTGTATATAGTTAGAGTAGGAGTAGGAGTAATTTAGCTAGGTTATTAGGTTTACTTTTAATAGTTGGTAGGCAAAATAAGAGAAGAGATTATCCCTATTCCGTACATAACCCTAGGGAATATTTACCTCTCATTTTGTTAAATATTTTTCTCCATAATAAAATTTGCTTTGGTTAACAACATTTGACATTTACTAAAGACACCTTTTCTCTGTCAAGATTTTGAACTTCTACTTCTATAAATAGCAAATCTTTTTGGAAACTTGATATTTATTATCAATAGAACTTTAACCCAGATATGATACTAGTTTCAACTCCAAAAAATTTGAAGAAAGTAATCTTAGTGAAGGAAATGTTTTACGTCAGAACAATGAAAGGCATCGATAACAAAATAAGGATTCCCTGTAGAAACAGCCATTTCCAAAGAAGCTCTATTATTGTCGTCCAAAACATTCTTAAGGAAAAAATTGACTTCCTCCTTGCTAAAGGAAATCGCAACATTCAGAGAAACAATCCGAGAAAACACTATATCTCAAAGAATAAGAGGTCTCATCACGAGCCGGCTTATCATGATCACAGATATTATAACTTGCTGACTTTGCCAATATTGTTCACCAAAATAGGGCAACGACTCGAGATTGTTGCAATCAAAAGACAAGGGGTCTCATCACGAGCCAGCTTGTTCAGCAAAAGTGTAAATCAAGTGAATGACTGTGTCATAATTTGGCCACCAAACCAAGACATTGTTCTTTAGATAATAAAAAGAAAAAAGTGTC
>APFE031678533.1:319627-344254 GCA_000404065.3 Pinus taeda | reverse complement strand
TTCCTCTCAGCTTCTTCGCTTTGTTCTGG
Organism: Pinus taeda; assembly: GCA_000404065.3. Classification (NCBI taxonomy): domain Eukaryota; kingdom Viridiplantae; phylum Streptophyta; class Pinopsida; order Pinales; family Pinaceae; genus Pinus; species Pinus taeda. The sequence continues at coordinate 344,225 of APFE031678533.1, read as the reverse complement.
CCTTATACCCTAGAGGCTCCTTTGTGTTGAGTTGTACTGCTGCATTGCATGTTGACCATTTGCACCTTTTGGCCTAGAGCTGGCTTCACTGGACTCGTGTTTAAGCCAACTTTTCACCATGACGTCTGCAAAAAATCAACCTTGCATACCTTTAACCTCTGCAAATTGACATACCTTGACTCGTGGAAAGAACATACCTTTGAGTGTCACTGACCAGTTTTCGCCTCCCTGCATTGAGCATAGGAATGTTCCCCTCCCAGGAACTAGATCATCTGTTTCACCGACACTCGTCCTTTTCACTATACCATAGCATTCTTTTATTCTTTTTCGAGCTTAACAGAAAAAGACAAAAAAATTAAATATTCCAAAAATAGCGGGAACGGGACAGTATTTCCATCTATTATTGGCAGCTAGAGTCAGTCTTGTCGCCCTTGAACACAGCACTCAAAACAAAGTCTCCTCCGCTTGGGTGGGATTTAGTTTGACTTAGATTCGCCTTAACCATTGTTATTGAGTCAGTTCTCCCCCGATTGGTTACCTCTTCCAATCATATGGAGGGTTTGTTCATGCCTCCTGCATGACGAACTTATACAGATTCATCTTATGCTGCCATAGTCACATTGAGTCGTTCTTTTGTTCAAGGGAAGTTAGCCTGAGTCGGCCTCTCTGTCTCTTAAATCATTTTTCAGTCGGCCATCCCGGTTGTCAGTATCATGTCTTACATCACATCAGTTATATTGGTCCTTTACTCGTGCTGGTTTGAGAAGGTCCCCATTGACTTCTTGCCCGGCGGGTCTTGTCCTTATCGACGACGACATCTTGCTCTGAGGGTAGGCCCAAAGTCGCACCCTGGCCCTATTTTCATTATTGATAGGTTACCTTGTGCTCAGGATCGATCAGTATCATGGGTCTTTGACTGAGTGGTTTCCCTTGTGTTCGACGTCAGCTTACATTATCACACATTGGGATTCGTGTGGTACCTTGGTTTCTATTTGACCCTATTGGTGGATACCTCACCTCTGTGTCAGCTTTCATTATTGGTTGGTTCAGAGGGTTTCTGCCGTGTGCTAGCTACATCTTGTGTACGCCGGAAACGTACCTCGATTCGGTTACTACATCTTTCTTCGTCTGATTCCTTCCACATTATTGGCCTACGGGTTACACTCGCGCTAGATTGATGAAGGATGCCTTAATGCCTTCCTTCAAGCGGATCTTTCCCTATCGACTCCGACTCATTTCTCTGGGGCAAAGATCTTGAGTCCATTTGGAAGTACCTTGGGGTTTGCAGTCATTAGTGGCAGATCCTTCGCTATCGACAGTGGGAAACCATCATTGTCTCCTGATCGATAGATTCTTACAGGTGTTCGACTTCAGCTCATTTATTCGCACTTGTTAGTTTGTACTGGGTACCTTGACACTCATTATCATTATCAGTGAGTAGTCTCGCATTTGTTAACAATATACATCAATGACCGGTAATCAAACGATTTCTCACATGGTCGACATTCAGATCATTTATTCCCATGGTGTAGAAATGTACCACGGCGGTCGGTGAAGACCTCAAGTTGTATCAGCATTCATTGGTTCACTTGACAGTTACTCCTGTTGCTACTAGTTGATACCATTCCACCTTATATGTTGCAGTCATTCATGGCGACATTCTATATGCTGGCACCTGAGTTTGTAGTGCAGTACCATCCTTTTCCATCATGTTCAGTTGGTACCTCTTGGGATCAGCCTTTGATATCAGTGATCCATTGTATCTTCTAGCATCATTGGCAGTTTATATGTGATATTCAGACATGTACTTGTTCGATCATGATCAGATGATCCATTATGTATTTTCCAGTCATTCATACTTTTATACTTAGTGGATCCGCTTGTACTTGATATGTGGACATGCTTTGCCCACCTCAGACGGTGTTTCTTTCTGATCTTCTTTTGTGGCTTGGCAGGCTGAATTCCGGTGAAGTACTCCTCAGCTTTTGGCAGGTTCCCTTTCCATGTACTTGCTTAATATATTTCGGCCATCATATACCCCTTCGGACCTCATATATTAGGGGGCATATGTTATAGCTCCAAATCTCACTATTATGGTTTGTGATGCTGCACTCATGGCCTAGGGCAACCCCTCCTTCCAGACCCGGTCATATATCTAAAAAACAGTGTTTTATTCCATGTACGCGACATTGCCCTGAGTTAAACGCGTGTATACGCGGGTTCATACATACCTAACCCGCGTATATGTATTAAAACACTTAAAAAAATATTAAACTCCTTATTTTCAGGCGGAGATCGCGGGTTTTACCTGCTGATCACCGGTTAGTGCCCGTGGCCTCAACTGTCCCCAACCAATTCCTAACTAAAAAACTACTTTGGAGTTGGTATAAAAAGACAAAAGGGAAGGCCTAAAGGAGGAGAGAGTATAGAGAAAGGTTATTATACTGAGATTTCCCCCTGATCAGGTCTGAAAACCCTTGTGCCTTCTGCACTTCCCCCATTTTGTACAGGAAACCCTTGTTTCCTTGTGATTGGATGTTCATCCCTTAGTTATGACATCTTGGAGTGAGTATTGGAAGGAGACCTACTAGAGGTTTGAGGCGGGACGGATCCAGAAGGAGGCTGAGCTTTGAGCCTGCAAAAGTGGTTCAGGTGATATTGCTCTTTTTTGTACTATTCTATTTGTCTAATAAAGAAACACGTCTTGTTCCCGATATGCTTCTTTCTTTATGTTAATGATGTTCATGTTTGAATTTCATGTGTGAATGGATGTCTAAAAGTTTATAACTAACTCCTTTCTCGTATAACATAAAGATGATTTTCACATAAATCTTTGTCCATATACTGCTGCATTATTTGGAATTGCTGGTTTTGCAGGGCAAAGGAGCGGAAGGGACGTGAAGAAGGGTTTGGACCCTTGAGGAACTACCCGAACGTAGGACCTGAGGTACGTCCTTCTCACCTTAGAAATAGCTTTTTTTAGCATAACAGTTGTGTGTGTGCATGTTTCTTGATTTAGACAACTTTCACTCTGCTAGGGTTCTACCCAAGAGCCTTAGGGGATAAAATCCCGCAACACTAGCTGCCCGCTCAAAGCCCTTATGACCCCTCCACTGTGTAGTCGGCATAATGAAGGGGGGGCTCCATCCCCCCTCTAACCCCCTGATTAACCAGGGTAGCTAGTCGTGGAAAGAATATAACACAAACCAAAAAAGAAGTCAAAAATTCATATAGAAGTCCAAAGGTCACATTAAAAGTAAAATAATCATGTGGGAAGTTCAAGAGTCATGAGGATATGAAAGGTTATTCCTCTAGTTATAAAAGGAGCCTCATTACTCAAAGAAGGGACTTTTCACCTTGGCTTCTCTAGCAAGGCATTAGAGAGATAGAGGTAGCTCTTTTGGAGAGAAATTATTGTCTCTGATGCTCAACTATTGGAGATAGTGGTGTTCATTGTATCAATTTATCTAAAAACAAATTATTAATATTTGAAGCTCTATAAGAAAACACACTTTTATGCATATATCATGAATGTAGTACAACTATTTTTTATATGTTGGAAGTATGTTTTTTGTTCATATTTACTAAAGAAATTGACACATTTCATTAGATTTGGTGCTCACTTTATTGAATGTGCCTTGTGATAGTATTAATGGTCATTACATTGGTGTGAAATATTTCACTAGACAATTAAAGATCCTTTCTTACGTATATATGTGTGTCTTTACTAGATTAGTACTATTACTCTTCTCCTAGAGATTCACTTTTGTTCCCTTTTGGTGGGAGAACCTTGGTACATTATACAACTGAACACTTCACAAGGCATACTTAATTTCTTATTCAAAAGTACATGTGTGCTACTCTCTTATGCTAATAGCTACAACCAAGGAAAATATTTAAGGACATGGCAGTCAGGCCTTATTTCTAGATAAGGCTCCTACACCAAAAGATGTGAGGCTTAATTGTGACCTCATATCAAGGAAACCCCCCGTATGTTGGAAGGATCCAACATTGTAAACATTCTGGTGCTAGAAGAATGGCAAGATTTTTATGGCTAACGACTCATCTCATCCAAGCAAATCATATTTTGTGCAAGGAAATAATTCTCTAAGTACAACTCCAACTGACACTCCTGAGAGAGGAGTATCCTCTCATCTTGGTCCACAACAAGCTTTTGAAGTTACCTACAATCGACTCCAGACAATATATCATATTACTCATCAATTTGCAAGAGCTCTTGGATTGTTGTTTGTCACCACTATTCTTCCTCATAAGTTGATTAATAAAGAAACAATTCATAGTGGTTTATTGGTTTCTTTGGTGGAACATTTGGTGAGTACCACCCTTGAAGAGTTAGATGGTTCTATAGGAAGAACAAATTAACAAGGGGAATTTCCACCTATTGTTGGGAATGGGTCCCCTAGGGTCATTTTTTGGATTATAATCCTAAGTTTGGGGAAAAAAGCCCGAATTTTGTATAAAGGAATGTAAAGTCTACTAAAAGCCTAAGTTTGGGGAAGCCCAAGTTTGGGGTAGAAAATCTGAATTTTGTATAAAGGAATATAAAGTCTCCGCATTTGGTGGCCATGAAGTGCGAAGATATCAACAGTCAAAAAGGTTTTCTGCCCTTAGTTTAGATAGCTTGTGTTGACTTTAGAGATCTTCCCTTGGTCTGTGAACCATGGGATTGTATAAAGAGGGAGTCTTAGAAGAGTCTAAGGTGGAGTAGAGTTATAACTAAGTTTGAGTCTGTGAAGAGCTAAGATCGAGAGTCTTAGCATAGGAAGAGGCTCTGCAGCTAAGTGCACAGAGGCCTAGGGTAGAAGTCTGTAGTTGACTGCGCAGATCCCTACAGATGTGTGCGCAAGGAAGATAGAGTTTGTATTGGGAATCTGAAACATCAATAAAGAGAAGTATTTTAAAATTATTGTGTATTTTGTCTTTGTGGATCGCATGTGATTATGTTATGTTAAGTTCTGGGTTTATGTTATAATGCTAATTTGATGTGTGAATGTATATGTTTCTATCTATTATATGAATGCAAATAAGGATATATGTTTACGCGAAGATAATATTAATTGCATGGTAAAATTGGCAAACACTTAAGATAATTCGGGAAATTATACAATAACACAGTAACAAAGGCACGTAAGTACCTGAGCCACTGGTTAGGGTTGTGCAAAGGATGATCGTATACCTTCGCAGAGGTTCTAAGAGATGGAAGATAAAGTACATCAATAATCCCTAAAGGCTTATTGATCTGCGCAAAGGGAGAGTTTAAGGTATAAAACTAACATCACAACCATCTTAGGGTGCAAAAACTTGGTTCCTGCATCCCCTACATACTTCTTTGAGTGAGACTTTGGTCCATGCTCCATGGACTGATGCCAAAAGGGCAAGTAGTGTATGGATTTTCTTGGCTGACTAACATTGAACCTGGGTCGGGGCATCATTCAAGGCAACAAATGATTCCATTAACGGGATTGGAATCTACATAACGAGATGTGTGATGTCGCACCATTAGAATCCAACTAAGAAGGAGATAGAATACTGGTTGGATAGGAAGATCCAAGAATTCATGGCACAGGAGAACAGGAATATGTGATTAATGAAAGAATAGTGGTTGGATAGATATATATATACACAGAGATACACAAATTTTTCTTATGTTCCTTCCCATTCAAACTGTACGAGTGGATTACGAAGTTGGAAAACAACTAAGGGAGGTGGAGGCTTGACAATCTGATTCTCTGGACCATAGAGTTAGTGTGGAGATTGGAAGCCTCTAAAGATAATATCGCGTGTGTTGTCGATCATTGGCTCGACCATTTCATAGGAGGGTTTGTGACAGAGTTTTCGGTTGATACTTCGATCAACTACAATGAAGCAGAGTACCGCTTCTTTAAGGGGCCATAAGGTAAGTATTTGAAATCATTAAATACTTGGATTAAGATGCTCTTGTGTGAAAATTTGGTCATGCGGTTGCCTTTATGTTTGGAGCTATGCGAAGTGGAAGGTATTTTAGGGATAGAGGGAGAAAAGGTCCTAAGTATAGCTGTGGATTGAGTCTCCTTTGAGTGACAACGAAGGAGCACCGTAGACTTCTCCGCTGAGCACTATTCAGTTGATAAGACAAGGGTTCTTGTGAATACCTACACCACCTCCACCTTCATCCCATCCATCAACACCACCTCCATCCTCACCTCTGCCACTTACCCCATTGCCCACACCACTGCCACCTCCACCACTGTTCACCATGGAGAAATCCGTAAAGCTACTTGTATTCAAGGGCCTAGGGAAACGAAGATCTGGACCAATTTTGGTTTGTTGCTATGGGAAGCTCAGGGTATCACATACAATCAAATGAAGAAAGAAATGTTGGTTAGTAACTTGCAGGACCACACACTAATGTGGTACATAAAGTACAGTACTAATAACCCAACATCCATGTTGGAAGATATCCAGACTATGCTAAATAGGGAATTCAACAGACCTAAGTCTCAAGTGAAATCCATTGTGGGATTCAAGAAGATCATCATGAAGCCTGGGGAGGCACCCTGGAATTTGGATCAAAGATTGAAGTGTACGATCCGTGAAGCCAACATGAACCTAACGGATGGGCAGCACCATGAATGGTTTGTATCCTCACTCCTACCCCACCTAAGCATTACGTTATCACAACAAACTATTAGGACCCAGGCAGATGCTCTAGAAATCGCAATGAGACTGCATGAGACATCAATGCAGGATGCTAATATGGGGGTTCAGCAGATTCACAAGCAGTTGCAGAACCTTTGCCTCGAAATTCAAAGTCTAAAGAAAGATAGAACATCCCAGCCAAAGGCATGCAAAGAAGTCTGGTTCATGAAATGCAAAGGTCAAGGGCATGACAAGGATCATTGTCCAGTCTTTGCGAACTATGTTGCAGAAGGGGGACCAATGCCTCTAAGGTCGGAGGCTATGACAGGGCCAAGTACAGGGCATGTGCTATGGTGTGCTATATGCCAGGTAGCTGGGAAACATGCAACCGACAATTGCCATTTGTTGCAGAAATTCATACAGACACCACAATAGCTCTTTTACAATTTCTATCAATCAGTAGGTCATGACGAGTACAATTTCCATAGTTATGAATTAATGATGGACATGACACTTGCATACAGGGTGTAGGCAGAAACACGGCCTCTGAGCCAAGGTGCTGGGGGAGCGTGATGTATGTATCAGGGGCGCAACTGAGGTTGAGGGCAGCTTATTTGTTACAATTATGGAGGACCATGACACTACGCAAGAGACTTCCCAAATCCGGTGCGACTGTCATGCCTCTAATCTACTTAGTTTGACCATGCAACTAAGGATTGCCCAATATTATTGGCTAAGATTCGCGAGAAGGGGGACAGCCTTCGTAGCTGACTCAGAACCTATAGTTGATGAGGGATAAGCCTTGCGAGGAAGACCCTAAGGTAAACATTATGCTACATATTGGAACAACGACTAGTGAGGATAAAGGGAAGCAGCCTACAGAAGGTGAGTGGGTCCACAAAGCATTAGAAAAGGAGACTGTGTTTGACCTGGAGCATGCAAAAGAAATATTTATAGAATCAAAGAAAATCTTCACTGAGGCCTCCACCTCAAGAAGTCAAGAGAAACTAGTTGAAGAGTGGACCCATCCATGATTACCACGTTCTTGGAGACATGCATGAAACTACTCCGCAGTAGTAATGTTGTGAAGGGACTACAGGAACTAATCAACCGGTGCACTGGCAAGGACAACACTACTAGCAAACCATGCATGGTTAGAAAGCTTTGTAAGCATAAGGAGAGGACTGGACATGAGATGAGACTCACTGCATAGATATGGGAATATGAAATGGACCAAGCTATCTTGGATCGAGGGACCGACACGAATGTTTTTCCAAAACAAACATGGGAAAGAATGGGGATACTTGCACTCCATTGGTCTTTGATCTAGCTAAGGATGGCAAATAAAAAAAAAATCATCCCAATGGGGAGGCTGCAAGGGGTAATAGTTGACATCGAAGGTGCGAGCCCAATGGCGAATTTTGAAGTAATAGAGATTTTGGATGATAGAAATCCCTACCCTACACTCTTTGGGATCGATTGGGCCACTGACATGAATGGGGTAATCAACCTGAAGAAGTGAAAGATGATTTTTGAAAATAAATCGCTCTTCATAGTGGTACAACTGGATCCTACAGAAGGACTGCACTATACAGAAACAGTCCACAATTATGAAAGTGATGAAAATTTGGACCATATTTATAAGATAGCGGCACAAGGCTAGGGTTGGGTGAATCCAACTGCAAACAAACGTATTGCATGGGACTGCGAGAGCTCCTGCACATTAGATTTGGACAAAGAACTACAACATTAGCGGAACCAGCTACATTAAGTATCTACGCAGCACTTTAATATGATGACCAAGTCGTTGCACCATGTATCATTATAGGTAAGGAATATACCTCATTATGATGGGCTAACTGACATTGATTTCTTTTTGGATGCATTCGAAAGGGAAGTGCATGAGAAGCATCACTTCTAGGCATTAGATTGGGTGTTTTGCTCCACACCTGCAAGATGGTGGGTTGCGCATAAGGGTATTTTCGAAGATTGGCACGAATACAGGAGGATGATGAGGATACGCTTTGGCCACTCAAAGGTACAACTAATAGAAAAGTAAGATGGGAGGAATGATCCACGTGATCATTTGGCCAAGTGGACTGAAGCATACAAAGTGAAGCCTCAGCTGGAGTGGGTCCATCTATTTTGTCATACTTTGGAGGTTATACTAATGAATTGGTACTTGGAGACAAAACTTCGTCATGGCGCTGAAGAATGGGATGTTTTACGCTAAGTATTTCTGATGATGTTCAGTTTTGAGCATTGATTTGAGTCCATCGATGAAGCGTTTCAAGAGGTTAAGATAGACATCTTTAGGATAGCACAAGATCCTCTAGACTTGATTCAACCTTATTGGACTACCCTGCTGAGCACTGTGTTGGAATGTTACAATGTAACAATGGAAGAAGAAGACAAATACCTGAGAAAGATTAATATCCCGGAGACTAAAGGTCATCGCAGAGTTGAAGGACCATAGCTAAAGAACCTAGACATAACTGTGCCACTCAAGATTAGGTAGGTGAACATTGTCACGAAGGCAAAACCAAAGTTTTCCAAGGTTGGGGACTACTGGGATGATATGACAATAGATAAGGTCATCAAACTACTCTGTGAATATCAGGACTTATTCCCCAAGAAGTTTTTTGATCTGAAAGGAATAATAGGATACCTGGGTGTCATGAAGATCAACCTAAAGGTGGACGCGAAACCTATGAAACAAAGATCATACCATCTCAAACCGAATATAAGGAAAGGGTCCGCATTGAGTTAGATAAGATGCTCACGGAAGGCATTATTGAACCGGTGGAAGAATATGATTGGGTAAGCCAAATAGTGGTTTAGGAAAAGAAACAGAAGGAAGAAATAAGGATATGCGTAGATCTCATGAAATTGAATGAGGCTTTTGTGAATGGTCCTTCCCTGACCCCATTCACCGACGAGGTCCTAGATAATGTAGGTGGCTAAGTAGCATACTCTTTCACTAATGGGTTCTCTGGGTACCATCAGATCAAAATCACACCTGAGGATAGAATCAAGAAGACCTTCACGACTAAATGGGGATGTTTTCAATAAACCGTAATGCCTTTTGGATAGATGAATGCGCCAGTGATATTTTCGTGAGTAGACATTGTTGCATTCAAAGACTTCATTCATAAATTTTTGGAGTTATACTTTGACAATTGGACAATTTTTGGATTGGTCAAGCGCCATGTGGCAAGTCTGCACTTGATGCTAGATACATGTAGGAGATACTAGATTGCACTTAATCTGAAGAAGTGTTTGTTTTGTGTCCCTTTTGGGATCTTGTTGGGACATGTGGTCTGCAGACAAGGATTGATGGTAGACCCCAAGAAGATCGTGGTGATAATCAACTTGGAGGTGCCAAGGAGTGTGAAATAGCTGCGTGCAACTCTGGGGCATATCAGATACTATAGGAAGTGTTATCACTCAGGTTGTCCCTTAGCTCCTGAAGGGATATGGCCGAGGTAACCACAAACCAATCTTTGGATTGCAGGTTCTAGCCCACCTGCAATCAGAGAGGGCTCTCTCTTAATGATTTAACTTTGTTGATGATTATTTTAGGCTAGTTGTCGGGTTCAGGGTTCTTGTTTGTGCTTGAATGGAAGGAAAATGCTTTCAAGTAGAGAGGCAATTCATGAAGTGATAAGTTTCAAACCATTGGGCATGGAGTCATGGGTCAGGATTTCCAGTGCGTTTTCTTGGTCACAAGAGGAATATGGAGCGGGATAGTTGCACACAACACAACTTTCAAACTAAAAAGATGAATGACATGTAAGGAATGAGAGGCACTTAAGAATCTCTCACTCAGCTTAACAGAGGTAAGGGATGATCTCTATCTAGGGGAAATGAAGAATCCCTGGATAACTGTCATGCGTGATGAGGTTAGGGAAAACATGAGCCATATGGAATTCATATTTATGCCTAAACAAATGAAAACATAAAGAAACAACAGATATTGAGCATAGAGTGTAATTAAACAAATTATAAGCTAATCTTCTTTTCTGCTGTTTAGATGGTAACTTATGAATGGAAAACAGAGGTAAGAAGCACTTATTGAGTTATGCAACAGCACAAGAATTCCATAATAACTCTTCAACCATTAAACACAGTGAACAATCCATTCTCCAAAGCTCATAAGCAGTCTTTGATTATAGAAACTATCAGGTATTACAGTGCGAGTCTCTCCTAGAGCAAAATCAGCTAAGGATAGCTTGTCAACCAACCAACCCTTAATACATTCTTTAGGGTTGTTTTTATAGTGCAAATATCTCAAAATATTTATTACAACCGACCTAAAACAGGTCTGCGGAAAAAACTTTCTAAACCTAAAACTGTGCTAAAATTAAATGCAGGTAAATATCTATTGAACTGTGTCGGAGGTAGTTGGATCAAAATGAGTGTAATGTGGCCCTTGGTGGCTCGATGCAGTACTACTGGGATAACTGCGCTTTGAGATTTGCAGTTCTAATCTTGTGTGAGTTAAATGTGCAATAAATGTGATTTGAGAGCCTTGAGCTGCTTCGCCCTTTTCTTTGACTTTGCTGGAAGGTGTTTAATTTTCACCTGCTTTGGGCCGCTGCTAAGATCTTTGCTGATACTCTTCACTGCTACATTGATGGTCTTCGCCACTTCCTGATGCTCTTTGACGTGTTTCTCATCTGCATATTTGATCTGATACTCTTTAGTCTTTATTCCTGGTCTCTCTCTGTCTTCAAATACACTAAATTTGGCGAAATCGGGAATTTTCGGGCCTTTTCGGTGCAAAAAGGGCCAAGGAATCAAAAGATTCCCTAAAGATTCCCCAATATGGCTCATTTTCCGTAGCGATACGCGATTAGCGCTTCGCACTAATCGCCCATCGAAAACTGCCTCCATTTCTCATTCCGGAGCTCCGAAGCTCGACTTTCGCGCTTGCACAAATTTTCGTTTTTTTTGGCTGCTGACGTCAGCATGACTTCAGTTGTACGGCAGATGACGTCAGCGAGGTGACGTGGTAGGGTGATGTGGCAATGATCTGGTCGGCAAGGTGACTCATATGTTACTGTGATGCAATATACTTCTTTCGATACGATCGCAATATCGCATCGGCGGAGAATGAGAAGGTATTTATTTTGGAAACGCGATGCTTGCGACCGTCGATATCGCGATAGCGCATCGGGCAAAAAGGAAAGAGGCACACCTATGTGGTATAAAATATTGCGATATGCCGATGTGAGATGCCATCGACAGAGCGTCCATCAGGAAGAAACAACAGCGAGCCATAATATCCTTGCGACCTCCGATTGCGATAATCGCGATGGAGAGGGTCACCAGGATCGGAAGAATGTTAAGGCAATCAGCAAGAGTTTACTACGATCGGAAGGAGTGAGTATGTGCTTTTGAAGAGTATTTGAGGCCTCGGAAGGGGTCCGATAACCTAGAAAGGAATTTATGCTTTGGAAGGAGTCTGTTGCATTAGAAGATGGTTTGAAGGGGCAGCATGAGTGTTCTTGCCAAGTTTCAGATAAACTGAGCAATTCCTGGGGGTATTTATGGTTATTTTCAACCAGAGGGAGGGGATATATACATAGGGGAGTTATTACCATAGTTTTAGTAAGGGGAATGGGAAATAGATAGGGAGCTACATAGTACAGTTAGTAGTTAATATGACAAGTGATAAGAAAGCGCTAAGTATGTAAATCTTAGGCTATTGGGGAAACATGGTCCAAAAAAGGAAATGACATTCCTTGGGTAAAGCAGATATTTACCAAGGAAATTAACATGGGAAATGATGAAACTTAAGAGGTATCAAGTAGATCTTGATCTCTTTTGGGGAAGTTAGTGAATGATTTGGGGAAGAAGAAGAAAGGGAAGTTAGTTATGTCTGATTTGAGCTCCTCCACATGAAATTACCTGATGATTGTGACCTGAGTAGAGATGATACTTTGAAAACACAGAATTGATCAGAAATCAAGATTCTGCAACCTCAAAACTACCTACCCAGCCTACTTTCCTAACATTGTTTCTTCTTTTGGTCTGGGTTCACTTGAACTAGCAAACTCAACATTTCAACTTTTTCTTTTCTGTTTTCCTATCTGCAAACTACCCTTATTTCTTCCAAGGGCCCAGATTAAGCAGTTGGGCTCCTTTGATTCTCTACCCATCTAAGAATCTGCCAAGATTAAGCTGTTTGGACATATTTTCATTCTCTATATTCTAAAACAGGAAATTGAAACCTAGGGATACCAAGATTAAGCTGTTTGGACCTCCCTTTAGTTGAAAATTCTACAAAACTGGAATGACTCTTCAAAATTGGAAAGCAGTAGATGAAATTTTAGTAGCCTTATTTCCTTGGTGACTGTTTAGCAAATATGGAGCATTGCTGCATGCAAAGTATGACATATTTGGCCTGTAAAAATGTCAATCATGAAATATGAGTAACCTGCTGCAGCAGGAGGCTAACAGTGGCTCCACTTGCGGATGGCTTTTCCTTGTGAGAAGTCAAGAACAACAGGTCAGATTGCCTTGATTCTTCTGTTATTGCTGTGTTTTGGAACTTCTTAGTGCTGACTGTTGGATTGATTTGAACTTTTGGACTGCTAACAGCACTTTGCCTTAACTGTTTTGCTGTTAAATTGTAAAGCATTGCATGCTTTCTTCTGCGTGCTTTAGCATCATGGACTCTTACAAAATAAAATCAAAGTGCTGATATATACAAACATTCTATGTACAGAAAATAACACCACCTGTTCTTTTTAATCAAAAAGGATCATTGTAGTGCTTTAGAATTCGGCCATTGACAGGGCCTTCTTCAGCTGTGTTGCCATCTAGAGATCTGAGAAAATATGTATTATTACCTTGCACAGCGCTGATAATGTATGGTCCTTTCCACATAAAATCGAATTTTTCATGTTTTCCCTTGTCCTCTCTTCGTGAATTCCATCTTAGAACTTTGTTGCCAACCCAGAAATCTTCTGCTTTAGCCTTCTTATCAAACATCTTTTTGAGCTTTTCTTGCAACATTTGAGCTCTGCCGTAGACTTTCTCTCTGGTTTGTTGAAGATGAATGGTTTGATTAACTCTTCTCTGCATGTCATTTGGTTCAACCTAAATTTCCTGCAACAGTTTAATAGTAGGAATGCCCAAATATGAAGGAAATTTGGCTTCCATGCCATATACTAATTCATGAGGGCTCATCCCAATGGATTTCTTGGTGGAAAGTCTGTCTGCCCACAGAGCATTTGTGAGCTTCCTATGCCAATTCTTTTTGTTTTCCTCCAACAATTTCTTTATGATATTGATGAGGCTTTTGTTGGACAATTCGGCCAAGCCATTGCCTTGAGGGTAGTAAGCTGTGGAGTGGCCCAAGGTAATGTGGTATTTATGGCAGAAGTTGATCATATTTTTGGATTTGAAGGCAGCAGCGTTGTTAGTGATGATTTTCTCAAGGAAGCCAAATCTAGAAAGGATATTGCTCTCAAGGAATTGGATAATGGTGGAGTCGTTAGCTTGTCTACATGGAATGGCTTCAATCCACTTAGTGAAATAATCGGTGGTTGTTAAAATCCACTTGTGCTGGCCTGAGGAAGAGGGATGAATTTCTCCAATGAAGTTGAGACCCCATTGTTGAAAAAGTTTCTCAGTTGAAATGGGCTTAAGGGGCAAAGGCAGTAATTTTCTTTTTCCTTCAAAGATTTGGCATTTGTGGCATGAGACAACAAACTTCTTGACATATGCAAATAGAGAGGGCCAATAATAACCAGCCCTTAAAATCTTGTCAGCTGTGGACTTCCAATATAAGTGTCCTCCACAGTCCCCTGCATGGAATTCTTTCATGATGCTATTAGTTTCATTCATAGTCAAACAATTAAGGAAAATACCTTCATGATTTTTCAAAAACAAAGCACCATCTACGACACAAAACTTTGAGGATTTCATCCTTAAAAATCTTTTTTTGGTTCTGGACAATCCTGGGGGAGCACACAGGTTTAACAATACAAAGCAAATATCAGCATACCATGGGGATTGCAAAAAGGTTTCACTGATCTGTGGAGTCGCCATCTCTAATTCGTTGTCCAGTTGATTAATGTCTAAGGCTTGGAAGTTTGTTTCGAACATTAGTTTGGCTAAACCTTGTCCTTTTATCAGCTTGGTAGGTTTTATTTTAATGTCGTATTCAAGGATGCTGGAAATCCACTTGCCTCTTTTGTCTTCTAGTCCCTCTTGAGTTAATATATCCTTTACAACCGAGTTAGGGACATAGGCAATCACGTGGGAGTATAAAATGTAAATTCTGAAATCTTTGATGGCTTTGACCAGGGCATAAGCCTACTTTTCCATAATCTGATATTTCAAGGGTGCATCTCTCAAAGCTCGGCTAAAGAAAGCAATTGGATTTTCGTTATCTTGATCATGTTTTTGCAATAGGACCGTGGTTATAGTGTGCTTGGATGCAAAAGAAAAAATGATAAAGTCTTTGTCGAATTGTGGACTGGTGAGAACAAGCGTTTGAGTCAAGGCAGTTTTTATACTCTCAAAGGCTTGCTTGGTCTCAAGAGACCATTTTACCTTGGCATCCTTCTTCAACATGTTGCTCAATAGCCTTATTAGCTCAGCTAGGTTTGGGATAAATCTTCTTAGGAAATTGATCTTTCCAAGGAATACTTGCAGTTCTTTTGTGTTTCTTGGATAGGGGATTTGGAGGATAGCTTGAATTATTTTAGGATCAATTCTAATCCCATCTTTATATATGATATGGCCTAGAAGCTTTCCTTCCTCAAGGGAAAACAGGGACTTCTTGGGATTCAAGGAAATGCCATATTTCCTGCATGTCATGAAAATTTGCCTTAAGTGCTTAAGGTGCTCTTCGTCAGATTTGGGGAATGGGGTTAGATCATCAAGGTAAACAACAAGGAAATCATGTATCTCCTTGGAAAATGCAATATCCATTTCGCTTTGAAAGGTAGCACCAGCGTTTTTCAACCTGAAAGGCATTTTAACGTACTTAAATGTTCCCCACGGTGTGGTAAAGGTTGTCTTGTCTTGGTCATCCGGGTGAACAAGTATTTGATTAAATCCTGAAAATCCATCTAGTAAAGAAATTATAGAGGAACCCACTACTCTTTGTAAGATATGGTTCATTTTGGGCAAAGGGTAGTGGTCTTTTAGAGAGACCTGGTTTAAATTTCTCAAGTCTACACATATTCTTATCTCTCCTATTTTTTTCCTAGTGGGAACTAAATTAGATACCCATTCAGAGAATCTGATGGGTGCAATGATACCTGCTTCAAAAATTCTCTTTATTTCTTTCTCAATAAGGGGAAGAAGCATGGGGTTGATTCTTCTAAGTTTCTGTTTGAACAGTTTTTTATTTGGTTTTAAGGGAATGGTATGTTGGATCACTGAGGTGTCATAGGACTTCAAGTCCTCCTAACTCCAGGCAAATACATCTTGGAATTATTTGAACAAATCCACGTATTTTGGTTTTTGATCAGGGGCAGATTTTTGGACAACTTAATCATTCTAGGCTACTCTGTTGTTCCTATGTTGTGTTCTTCTATAGCGGCATTCAGAGGCTCCATTTTTGGATTTTTGGGCACATCATTGTCATCAAACATGTCTTCTAATGGAGTAAGGCCGGCAAGTAGAAAATTACTCTTTAGATCAATAAACTCATCCTCTGCTTTGGCTATTTCCTCTAAACACATTTGTTTCAACTGCTCTATGTTTGCGTTGTTAAACACAGTTGGGTTAAGGATTTGTCTAGTTGTTGCAGCTGTTAGGGCCTGCTGATTTTCTTTTGTTAGATGTTGGGAATCGTTCATGGCATCTATGTCAATGTTTGTGTTGAAAAATTCGCCCTCCAGAGTGAGGAAATTGTTAATCTGGGCATCATTTTGAAATACATGCCAATCCTTAACATTGTTAGGGACTGAAGGTCTGTGTTTTATTTCAGCGGTGAAATGGTGATTTGGTTCAAAGGGAAGCTTGCATGTGCTAGCAAAAGTTGCTAGACTATGGGCATGAATATTATAATCTCTTGAAATTTTGGCAAGCTTGAATTCACTGAAAGAATTGAGTATTTCGGTGGCAACAGCCCTGTAAGCTCTCATTCTACTATCATTAGTAACAAAGTTACCTTTCATTTGTTGTATAATCAAATCAGAGTCACCTAGGATGGACACTTTTGTAGCTCCTAGGACTTTGAGCAGTTTAAGGCCTAAGAGAAGAGCTTCATACTCTGCCATGTTGTTTGTACATCTGAAATTTAATCTATAGGCATGGCCTTCTGCGTGATTATTATGTGTATTGTAAATCCATACTCCTGCCCCTGCTCCTAACTTGTTGACAGAACCATCAAACTCTAAATACCATGTGATTTCTTGTTTGAGGTTTGTATTGAGAGTTTCAGTTTTTTGAGGATTAGGCAGACTTACAATTTCTGTTTCGGAATGTTCTTCTTGCTGTTTGTTGGTTGCCTTGAGTGTTGTGACAATTTCATGGGTATTGGCAACCGATTCGTCATTGATGTATGTTTCTTGTTCTAAGGTTAACAACTTATCATCAATTGGAGGGCTGGTGTTATCATTAAATAAAATGAAAGAATCCATATCGGAATGGATTGAGTAAATTGGAAAATTTTGGGGTTTTTCCTCACTGCTTACCACATACTTCATTAATGTTTCTCTGTACAGTCTCTTTGGTTGCCCAAAGACAGATATGGTAGCATAAGAGAGGTCGAGTTGAAGGGATCCTTGCAATTTTTCTCCCCATGATCTTGATAGGAGCATACCATACTTTGTTGGAATGTCAGCAACTACTACGTCCATTAGGATTGTCTTGTTGGGGAATTGGACTAGAGACACACAAAGGTCTTTAATCAAGCCTAAACATTTGACTTGACTTGAGTCAAAGGAATATAGATCTTTGTATGGTCTTGTGACATCAAGATTCAATCTTTCCATTACAGTTTTGGGCATAAGGTTATGTGAAGCACCTGAGTCAAACATAGCATTATGCAATATTTTGTCATGTATGTGCAGATTGACATAAAAGGGTGGAGCAGGTCCATATGTTGATTTTCCGTTAACTTCTGGACCAAACAGCAGCTCAGGGGTATCGTCTAAAACGTTTACATCATCCCTGACCTCTAGTAGCTGAAGTGACCTTTGAATTTGTTGCCTATATACATCATGTTTGGGAAGTTTTGAGAGGGGGATGGATATCTTGAATTTTCAAATCTCTGCTTCTAAACTGAAAGGTTTTTCCAATGAGTTCTTGGCGTTGAAAGCGGCAGATTTCTCTTTTTCAGGCATACTCTCTATGTTTTCTTTTGGAATGTCAATGTTATGATGAATGACAGTTTGTGGTATTTCTGCTTTGGGAGGACTTTTTAGAGTGTTGTTCAGATGTTCTTTTGGGGAGGAAGGAGGTAGAGGCCGATCAATAGGAGGCTGTGGGTCTGTTATATCCTCCACGGTTACCTGATGCGGGTTTGGGACAGAGCTATCAGCTGGTTGAGTTATGGTGTCATTTCCTTTAATTTTGTTGGGTTGTTTGCTATCTTTTGTTCTGCTAGATGCAAGGATGTCAATGGTCCTTGTTCTCAATTTTTATTATTTGTGTACCTCGTACACAGTAGTATCATAACCTTGTTTGAAATCGAAAGACTCTCCCGACTTGGTGTAAAATTGTTTTACATCAGGGTATTCTCGGTCCTCTTCAGTAAGAAAGATTTGCTGTTGATTTTCCGAATCTATCAGGTTCATATGAGTCCCATCTATGGGCTCACTGGAGGTAGATGCCTCCGCATAGTTCTCTTGGAAAGGAGGCCTAATATCATGGTCGGGACTGGCCCTTCCAACGTTTGTGTTTTGAGTTTTCCTGAAGTTTGGGTTCCTTATGGCATTGGGATTTTGGCCTTCCCATGAAGTTTTCCTCTCAACATTGTCTACTCTGTCTCCCAGCCTGTGGATGCCACTGATAATATCATCTAGCTTCTGATTAAAGGCTGAGGGTTCTTCCTTAAAGGTGGTTCTTCTCTCAGTTTTGGCTCTGTTTCTTTTAGCAATTAGATTTGCCTCCACACTAACAACAACATCTTGCATTTCTGCAAGGCTTTGAGGGGTTCTTTCCCTTAACTGATATGCCATCACAGCATCAAAGTCATCGGGGAATTTGTACAAAGCGAGATCAGGTGGAGGTCTTAAATTTTGTGGTATTGCATTGTAAACATTATTAAACCTTTCACAGTAATCCAAAACCGTTTCCTGAGGTCCTCTTTTGATAGTATCATACTCAGATAGTATGTGTAGGGGGTCTTTCCTTTTCTCCCATCTGTTAATAAATGTCTGGTATAAGGCTTTAGGGTTTAATATGGAATTGGGTGTAAGTGCCCTAAACCAGGTTCTGACATCACCGGTCAAACTTTGGACAAAAATATTCATTCTCACGCTGTCATCATCAATTTCATAACTCTCAAAGTAATCCTGCATTTTCTTTGTATGCTGTAGGGCGGTTCAAGAGTTTGTGCCATCAAAATATGTAATTTTTGTCTGGTAGTCCTGAGGCATAGCCCCGGGATTAGCAGGCAGCTGTAAGGGCGCATATCTATTAGCCATGTTAATGGGGATAAGTGGAAAAACTGGGGCAACTGGAATAACAGGAACAACTGGGGTAGAAGGAGTGGTAGTGGTAGTGGTATATGATGGAGGTGTAGAAGAGCTGCTTAGAGAAGGGGGTGATGAATCAGGGGAACTTGGGATTGGCCGAAATAGAACTTTGACAGGGGTTGGAACAACGCTTGGCTGGATTGTTTCAGGACTCGCAGCAGTTGGATGTTCTTGTTGCTTTTGTTTTCTAATGATCTTAGGGATTAAATTCTGATTTTCAAAAACAGCTCGGTGATTAGGATCAGGGTTTGATTGTGTATGACACGATTGCTTTTTAGGAGCCAGCTTCTAATATATTTTTTGGGAAATTTTTCTAAAACACAAGTCGACTGAGACTTTCAAAGGTCGGTTTCTTCCTCTGTGGAGCTGCAGACTGGTTTAGTGAGATTATCTGAGGAAGTCCCCAGTCGAGTCGCCATTATGTTATCACTCAGGTTGTCCCTTAGCTCCTGAAGGGATACGACAGAGGTAACCACAAACCAATCTTTGGATTGTAGGTTCTAGCCCACCTACAATCAGAGAGGGCTCCCTCTTAATGATTTAACTTTGTTGATGATGATTTTAGGCTAGTTGTCGGGTTCAGGGTTCTTGTTTTTGTTTGGATGGAAGGAAAATGCTTTCAAGCAGAGAGGAAATTCATGAAGTGATAAGTTTCAAACCATTGGGCATGGAGTCATGGGTCAAGATTGTCAGTGTGTTTTCTTGGTCACAAGAGGAATATGGAGCGGGATAGCTGCACATAACACAACTTTCAAACTAAAAATATGAATGACATGTAAGGAATGAGAGGCACTTAAGAATCTCTCACTCAGCTTAACAGAGGGAAGGGATGATCTCTATCTAGGGGCAGTGAAGAATCCCTAGATAATTGTCATGCATGATGAGGTTAGGGCAAACATGAGCCATATGGAATTCATATTTATGCCTAAACAAATGAAAACATAAAGAAACAACAGAAATTGAGCATAGAGTGTAATTAAACAAATTCTAAGCTAATCTTATTTTCTGCTATTTAGATGGTAACTTATGAATGGAAAACAGAGGTAAGAAGAACTTAATGAGTTATGCAACAACACAAGAATTCCATAATCACTCTTCAACCGTTAAACACAGTGAACAATCCATTCTCCAAAGCTCATAAGCAGTCTTTGATTATAGAAACTATCAGGTATTACAGTGCGAGTCTCTCCTGGAGCAAAATAAGCTAAGGATAGCTTGTCAACCAACCAACCCTTAATACAGTCTTCAGGGTTGTTTTTATAGTGCAAATATCTCAAAATATTTATTACAACCGACCTAAAACAGGTCTACGGAAAAAACTTTCTAAACCTAAAACTGTGCTAAAATTAAATGCAGGCAAATATCTATTGAACTGTGTCGGAGGTAGCTGGATCAAAATGAGTGTAATGTGGCCCTTGGTGGCTCGATGCAGTACTACTGGAATAACCGCGCTTTGGGATTTGCAGTTCTGATCTTGTGTGATTTAAATGTGCAATAAACATGATTTGAGAGCCTTGAGCGGCTTCAACCTTTTCTTTGACTTTGCTGGAAGGTGTTTAATTTTCACCTGCTTTGGGCCGTTGCTAAGATCTTTGCTGAAACTCTTCGCCGCTACATTGATGGCCTTCGCCGCTTCCTCATACTCTTTGACGTGTTTTTCATCTGCATATTTGATCTGATACTCTTTAGTCTTTATTCCTGGTCTCTCTCTGTCTTCAAATACACTAAATTTGGCAAAATCGGGCATTTTCGGGCCTTTTTGGTGCAAAAAGGGCCAAGGAATCAAAATATTCCCTAAATATTCCCCAATATGGCTCATTTCCCGTAGCGATGCATGATTAACGCTTCGAAAACTACCTCCGTTTCTCATTCCGGAGTTCGACTTTCGTGCTTGCACAAATTTTCCTTTTTTTCGGCTGCTGACGTCAGCATGACGTCAGCTGTACGGTGGATGACGTCAGCGAGGTGACATGGCAGGGTGATGTGGCAATGATCTGTTCAGCAGGGCGACTCATATGTTACTGCAATGTGATATACTTCTTTCGATACGATTTCAATATCGCATTGGCGGAGAATGAGAAGGTATTTATTTTGGAAATGCGATGCTTGCGACCGCCGATCGCCGATATCGCGATAGCGCATCGGGCAAAAAGGAAAGGGGCACACCTATGTGGTATAAAATATTGCGATATGCCGATGCGAGATGGCATTGGTGGAGCGTCCATCGGGAAGAAACAACAGCGAGCCATAATATCCTTGCGACCTCTGATTGCGATAATCGCGATGGAGAGGGTCACCAAGATCGGAAGAATGTTAAGGCAATCGGCAAGGGTTTACTGCAATCGGAAGGAGTGAGTATGTGCTTTTGAAGAGTAATTGAGGCCTCGGAAGGGGTCTGATAACCTAGAAAGGAATTTTATGCTTTGGAAGGAGTCTGTTGCATTAGAAGATGGTTTGAAGGGGCAGCATGAGGGTTCTTGCCAAGTTTCAGATAAACTCAGCAATTCCTGGGGGTATTTATCGTTATTTTCAACCAGAGGGAAGGGATATATACATAGGGGAGTTATTACCATAGTTTTAGTAAGGGGAATGGGAAATAGATAGGGAGCTACATAGTACAATTAGTAGTTAATATGACAAGTGATAAGAAAGCGCTAAGTATGTAAATGTTAGGCTATTGGGGAAAAATGGTCCAAAAAAGGAAATGACCATTCCTTGGGTAAAGCAGATCTTTACCAAGGAAATTGACATTGGAAATGATGAAACTTAAGAGGTATCAAGTAGATCTTGATCTCTTTCGGGGAAGTTAGTGAATGATTTGGGGAAGAAGAAGAAAGGGAAGTTAGTTATGTCTGATTTGAGCTCCTCCACATGAAATTACTTGATGACTGTGACTTGAGTAGAGATGATACTTTGAAAACATAGAATTGATCAGAAATCAAGATTCTGCAACCTCAAAACTACCTACCCAACCTACTTTCCTAACATTTTTTCTTCTTTTGGTCTGGGTGCACTTGAACTAGCAAACCCACCATTTCAACTTTTTCTTTTCTGTTTTCCTATCTGCAAACTACCCTTATTTCTTCCAAGGGCCCAAATTAAGCAGTTGGGCTCCTTTGATTCTCTACCTATCTAAGAATCTGCCAAGATTAAGCTGTTTGGACAGATTTTCATTCTCTATATTCTAAAACAGGAAATTGAAACCTAGGGAGACCAAGATTAAGCTTTTGGAACTCCCTTTAGCTAAAAATTCTACAAAATTGGAATGACTCTTCAAAATTGGAATGCAGTAGATGAAATTTTAGTAGCCTTCTTTCCTTGGTGACTGTTTAGCAAATATGGAGCATTGCAGCATGCAAAGTATGACATATTTGGCCTGTAAAAATGTCAATCATGAAATATGAGTAACCTGCTGCAGCAGGAGACTAACAGGAAGTTCATCAAGAGCAATGCCTAGATCACTGCGCCTATGGAAAAATTGTTGAAAAGGGATGTTACATTCTATTGGAATGATGAATGTCAGAAGAGCTTGGATGTGCTGAAAGAGAAAATGGTCACCACCTCAATCCTAGTCTTCCCAGATTAGAAGAAGGAATTTCATGTGCACGTGGACATATCATGTATTTCGCTGGGATTTGTACTGACACAAACCGGTGAGGGAGAACTAGATCACCCTATAGCATTCGCCAGTAGGAAGTTGTCTAAAGTGGAGAAAACATATTCCACGACAAAGCACAAAGGATTAGATATGGTGTACGAGCTTTAGAAGTTTAGGCACTATTTGTTGGGTGGACACTTTAAGATGTATACAGATCATTCCGTGTTGAAGTACTTAGTCAACAAGCTTGTGTTGGGGGGGGGGGGGGAATATGTAGTGGTTGCTGTTATTCTAGGAGTATGAATTCGAAGTAATTGTGAAGCCAAGACGACTTAATGTAGGACCTGATCTCTGTCGTGCATTGAAACTGGAGAGGAACCTACTAATTTAGAGGAAGGAATTCCTAATGCACAACTCTTTATAGTACACATCGCAGAAATTCACATTGAAGATATTATCCACTTCCTGACGACAGGAATGGCTCTGAAAGGTTATACAAGTCAACAAAAGAAGGAACTAGTAGTGCATGCAGTAAACTTTTCTATCATTGTAGGGAACCCTTAAAAAATGGGATCAAATGAAATATTGTGACGTTATGTGCCTGACCTTGAATGAATTAGCATCCTCATTGAGGCTCATGGAGGAGTTGTGGGAGGACATTATGTAGGGAAAGCAACAACGCAAAAGATTCTATGCACTGGGTTGTACTGGCCGACCCTGCATAAGGATTCGAAAGAGTATTGTATGGCATGTGATGCATGTCAAAGCACTGGAAGGCCATTGCAAAGAGATTAGATGCCTCTGATACTGCAGGTGATGTTACAATCATTCGAAAAATGAGCAATTGACTTTGTGGGACAGATTCAGCCTCCAAGAAAGAAGACGAGTACGTGGTACATCATCACCATGACTGAGTATTTGACCAGATGGGTGGATGTTAGGGTCCCACCCTAACCCCCTTATTTATGTCATGGGATCACATCATAGTCAAGAGTCAATAAAGCCCATATTAATATTTGTAAGTGGTTAACCTGCAATTAATGACGGGACCACAGTTAGTTGCAAATGGGCGGTAGTAGTAGATTAAGGGTAAATGGGCGGTAGTATTAGATAGACGGTATTAATAAAACCCAAGGTATTGGCCCATGGTATTGCATGTATGAGTCATATATAAAGGATAGAGACTCCCTGCGAGGAGTATCGTGTCTTGTTTTGTAATCGAGCTCTGATCTATTGGAGGTTGCCCCCTCGAAGAGGCCTGTGAACATTTCTCTCTGAGTAATAAAATCATTGCTATTCTGTGTTGTGGGTATATTTTCTTCGCATATTCTGTGTTCTGGGTATTTTTCTTTGCATATTCTCTATTCGGTATTACTTTGCAGGTTAAGAAGCATAAAAAGTGGTATCAGAGCACTTTCCAGGGCTTGGTGGGATCTCCAAATTTTAGCAAATTTTTTTTTGGCTAGAGACGTGCTCCGGCGTCTTTAAACCACGGGATCTGTCGTTAAGCGCATAAACCTGCGGATTTGGGGAGGCATGCACGCAGGAAATACAAGAGGTGGTCACGTCTGTTGGACTCCCTTGTAACCCCTGTGGGTACCCCTTCGAGTAGTAGCGCATTAAACAGAACCGCGCACAGACTGTCTTCCACGTACCCTCTGGGTATATCGGAAGCCCCATAGGCTCCCTG